>PVLD010004113.1:0-130495 GCA_004027595.1 Dinomys branickii | reverse complement strand
TTGTCTGACTAAATTTGCATGTCTGTATATGGGCTTATATATTTACACTTCGAAGATATCAATGGATAAAGCAATAACCACTGTTGAGATCATATCACCTTGTCTATAGATTAGTTGTGATTGTACTATTTTTTATGCTAATTGGTGTCTGTTTGTCAATATGTTTTTGTACTTGTATTTTTTTAAAATAAAAAAAATAAAAATAAAAAATTTTATTCTTATTAGTACATGTTTGCATTATATAATGATTATATTCATCATGGGGAGTTGGCACATTTATGTAACACATCTTAATTCTTTTCATGTCCCTTTCCCCTTGTTTACCTCCCGGTCTGTTAGAGTTACCTGACTCTGTCAGTCTGAGGAAGACATGCCCAACTAAATTGAATCAGCATAGCTCTGGGTGTGGGTAAAGGAGTTTACTGAAGACAAGGACCCAGCATGGGTATGAGTGGTGCCAACCAATAGTCCCTTAGCCTGAATGGAACAGAAAGGAGGACAAGAAGGAAGCCTCACTTCTGCTTCTTCAGAGGAGCTCCTGTCTTCACATTCACTCTGGACATAACCTCCTGCCTTCCAGTGCTGACCTTTTAGCCTTCTGTCACAGATGCCTTCGGCTTTCATCACAGACTCTTTGGTCTCCTGACACAGATTTTCACAGGACACTACAGTGAGTTCCAGGCCTTTGATCGCTGACTGGGCCCTTCAGATCTCCACTGCTCACAAAGACCTTTTGCACTCTTCCACACACGACACTGTGGGCAGCTGGTGTAAGAATATCTTGTAAGTTTTTATGTATTTATATCCCTTGCATTGAATCTGTTTCACTAGTTATTACTTACTGATACACCCTCCTTCCATATCTTGGTCCTATTTCAATTTGTAAAGGGAAATAGGTCTTTTAGGATGGATTCGTAAATGAATCACTATTGAACCAGCTTTAACAATAGCTTCACTCGGTGCCCATTCATGAACTAAGGTCTTCTTTGCTTGGATTCCTCCTATCTTACTTTCAATCCTCTTCCATTCAGCACCTTCCTATGTATCAAGAGAGATTTTCTTAAAGTTCAGAAACACTTAATTGCATCTGGATTAATCTTTTAAGCGATATTGTATTTCTTATACTCCCAAGTTCACTCAAGATTCTTACAAATACTTTATTTTGAATAAGTTATGAACTGCTGTCTATGTTCATTGTTTCTTCAGTTGCAAAACACAACACATACTTCTTTTGTTCTGCTTTTATTAAAAATGACATCATTCGTTGGTGGACAGAGTGGTGAAAAATAAATCCATTGTTAATATTCTCTGGGATATTGTTTGCTGGTGTTGAGATGTGAGTTAAAGCCTCAGGTGAGCTGAAGTAAGGAAAATGAATAAGCATTGCAGAAACATCAGAGAGATGTTCTATGCAGTAGCAAACTCAGATATAATAATTTCAAATCAGTGATGTTGTCTACAGTTTTTGGTTACCTCGAGGTTTTTTGAACCACAATTGGCAACTGAAGTCTGTGATTCATTGAAAAGTTGAAGAATTTCTTTCACCATCTCTCCTGTGAACAGGAGTTTCTTGGAAGTAATATAGAGACTTAGTTCCAAGTTCAATTACTTTATTGTATTTGTATTCTAATTAACTTTGTTTTGTTTCATTTCAGTCTTTTTCTTTTTTTTTCTTTTTTTTTTTTTTTTTCCGGGACCGGGGATCGAACTCAGGGCCTTAGTGCTTAGCGGCAAGCACTTACCCCACTGAGCTGTACCTCCAGCCCTCATTTCAGTCTTTTTGAGACAGGGTCTTGCTATGCAGTTCACATTAGCCTTGCACTCACATTTTAATCAAGGCTGACCTTGAACTCACAATGATCCTCCTGCCTCAGGCTCCTGAGTGCTGGGATTACAGGCATGCCTGCCACTACGCCAGGCCTCTAATTCACTTTGGAGGTTCAGAAGATGACATCACAGTGCAAAGTAACTAAATAAATGAGCAGAATAACTGAAGATTACTGAAAGTTTCAAATATTTCATATTTTATATGTATAAAATTGTGTGAGGGAAGCATAACATCTATTAATTATTTTGATAATTAGAAGATCATTAAATATTAGATTTGAGAATTTACTGAGCACATTTTCATTTTACTTGAAACATTTTCCATGACAATTAAATGTTTACAAAAATAACTGTCAAAAATTTCATATAAAAATTTGTGCAGATTAAGATAATTTTTATTTTGCCATTTAATTTTCATAGAAAATTTTAAATATATAAATCAAATATTTTTGAAGTCACTGTCATGAATGTCCAATCATTTAATTATTTATAGTGTACTCAAATTAAATTAAAAAATTTGTATTTGCTCTTAGTTACATTTCCTTCTTTTGATGCCTTCGATGTGAGGATAACGAATCTTTTGTAAAGATCAGATTGTAACAATTTTATTCTAACCATTTTACTCTCACTTTAACAGAAAACCAGCCATGGACAATGTGTAATGAATAGGCATAGTTGTGTTCAAATGAAACAACTTGTGCACACTTAAATTTACATACCACATGACTTTTACATGTCACGATGTACTATTCTTCCTTATTTTCATTCACTTAAAATACATCTAAAAGTATTTTGAGCACCATACTTGTATGAAAACAAACATTCAAGGGTAAAATATGCTGACTCAACTTATTATTGAAACATAAGTTTCAATTTACGTGCAAACCTTGACTATAATAACATAATGGGTGATTTGAGAATTTAAATCAATAATAATAAATGTTATAAAATAAATACATAATTGTTCATGAATTATGTATATTTTTATTAGTCATCGAAACATAACCATGCCATCCGCAGAGCTGAGAAATGTGCAAAATAGATGCATCCAACTTTGATGTTTTTCCAAATTTAGTCACACAGAAAGTAGCTGGATACATTTTGTCCTCATGGAAGTATATTTACCAAGCTGGGAAGCTATAGCATACTTCATTCAACAGTCTCTTAGCTTGCTTTATAATTCTAAAGCTGACAAACTATTGAATAAAATATATTTTGGGCGTTTTCTCTCAAGTGCAGTTCTCATCTTGTTCTCTGACACTCTGTCCTAGTGATTCTCATTCTGAGATTTTTTCCTGAGCTCATCTTATCTTAATATCAGCTCATACAATGTCTTCTACCACTTTAGTGTCCTTGAAAAATGTCTTAGGGATGTGCCCCTGAGCTAGGTTGCTTTATTTCCTTGGTAGCAGTTTATTGTGAAGGATGAGGGATAAATAATGGGAAAAGTCAGATTAGTGTTTTCCTTTCATACAATGAGAAGACATCTTCCCCTAATAGTGTGGATTTACATTCTATACCGCAGTATCCCTCTCTCTATATTGGCTCTTCTGCACTGTGCGCGCGCGCGCACACACACACACACACACACACACACACACACACACAGACCTCCTCTTCTAAACTCTAGCTGCTTAAAAACAATAAAGGCTTTCCTTCCACTCTCATTTTCCCACTACCTATAAGCTGAAGTGGATTTCCTCTAGGCAAATACCCAAAGACCCAGACCTAGTGAGCAGCCACCACAATAGTCACAGTTCCAAAGGGACATCTGTACAGCTCCTCACACTGGCAAATATATTAGCCTTAGACAGTAAAACCTTTTGGCTAATGATTAGTTAGATAAAAGTAGACAAAAACATCACTCATCCAACCTTGCAGTGGTAAGGCAGGTAGAGAGACAGAAATTTATGTAAAACACCAGTGGTAACTACCACAGGTATAAACAAACTTAAGCATCTGATACTTTTGCCCCAGGATGGCTCACTTCCCAAGGTGCCTCATCTCTTGGCCTGGTAAAGGCATACATACGCCTTTATTGGTCATCTTCCCCACATACCTGAGCTGTCTCCAAAGTTGGGTGCTTCAGTTATGCTTATGACAAGTGTCCTGGGATGTGAACTAACCAGTATGCTCTGAAGTTTAAGAACTGGAAAATGTATAAGATTTGTTGTATTTTTCTCATTTTTTTGGGGGGGATTAAAGGCATTACCCACAAACATGTTGTTAACATGTTTTTTAAATTATGTATGGCCTTTATTTTGACTGTGGTTGCTTGTAACTATTTCAATTTCATGTTGCATACATGGACATGATAATAATATGCATTTTAAGCTCCTCTGAGTGCAAAGAGATCCTATTTGAATCTGTGAAGTACACCTTCCAAAGTCTTAATTTAGACATATGTTGAAAATAGCTTTAGTTTACATCTCACTCTGGCTAGTATGGTGCTACTTTAAATGGGAGCATTGTAGACTGATAATGCTTTACATATTTTTAATTATTTATATTTAGTTATTCATATATTCCTGCTAGTGAAACCCAGGTAGACACAAAATAAAAATAATTTTTTAAAGTGAACACTAATTTCCTTGACAAAGCATCACAGTAGCGATATATAGTCAGAAGACTTATTGGCAAAGTAAAAGGTAAACAGACCAAATGTGCTCATCACTTCACTCTGGGCAGGAAGGTAAAGAACAGGTCAAGGAAAGAAGAGGGTGCAGTCATGGAAGGAGCCCCCCTTCATCACCAGCACTGATGCACACCTGTGATAAACTTGGACACTCCCTCGTCCCTCTCTGCTGCTTACCCGCTTTCGCTTTCACAGACCGCTGATGTGGGTACCCTTTATCTCCGCCAGCAAGGACATATAGTCCCAGTGAGGCACTTGACTGTCCAAGGTGTAAATGAAAAGAACTGAAACTCAAATCTACATGGAGCAAACCTGAGCACTGATTTTGCTGTTACATTATTCCTAATCTCAGGACTTCCAGGGTCATGGGAAATCTATTCCTTTTCTATCTGAAACCACCAAGTCCAGTGAAGTGCACATCAAGTGCCCCAAAGTGGATGCCAAAATGGTTGTTGCAAGATTAACACCATGAGGGAGCATAAGGGCTTTGTCTAAATTTCTGAAGTTGGTCACTGCTTAGACAAGGGATGTAATTACAGTGGTCAGCACACTCAAAGAGAAGAATGCAGCCGCTGAGAAACTGATGGCACAAAGTGAGCCATGCAGAAGACCAAGGAAATTATCAAACATTCTATTGATTTCTATTGCTGCAGACTACGGTTTGGAAGACAAATTTATCCTCAGTTATGTGAGTAACCAAACAAAATAGAGCCTTGAGCAGCAGTGGAGATGTCAGTGTAGGGTGCCAGCAAGGCTTAAATTGCTACCATGATATATGTCCAAGTGAGAAGTCAGTGCATCCCACAAGCAGTAGAACAATCAGGAAGTGTTTTGCCTTCCAGGAAAGCAAATCTGAGGATCACATGCACAGTTCTCCAACGAAGACTGAGGGAACACTGCGTCCTGCCTGCCAGCACTGGAAAGGGTGTTAAGAGGATCAGAAGCAGCACTGAGAATTTACCGTTGTTCCTACATGGTTGCCAAGATACCAACCTCAGAAAGAAGACGTGTACCCCAGCAAGACCACGAGAGTGAACAACTGGAAATATTTGGGCTTGTGTAAAGCAGAGTCGTCTGCTTAATGACCAGAGCAAAACAATTGATTTTAGAGAATGCTGTACCCAAAGTGCCCAGCCTGCGCTATGCTGTGTTTGTTTGTGGCCTCTCTGTCTCATCCTGTGTGAGTGGCTCCAGGGGTTGCTCACAAAGTAGTAGGAAGAGAGACTGTCCAGCTGGTGATCATAGGAAATTTTCAAAGCTGAACTACTATTCAGTTTGAAATATTTGACCAAAACAGAGTGGAGGGAATAAAAGGCAAAACAAAACAAAACAGTGAAGTGCTCCTTAATTCCTAAGGAGGAACTG
This sequence comes from Dinomys branickii, assembly GCA_004027595.1. Taxonomy (NCBI): domain Eukaryota; kingdom Metazoa; phylum Chordata; class Mammalia; order Rodentia; family Dinomyidae; genus Dinomys; species Dinomys branickii. The sequence goes on along the minus strand of PVLD010004113.1, from coordinate 124,668 downwards.
TTTCTTCCGAAAATTGAAGGAAGGTGGAAAGCAATTAGGTACTGAACAGAAATGTATTTGCTGCGGAGTGGGTAATGTTACAAAGATAACAGTTGCTTCTCTTACAAAATATGATTCATAGACTTCATAGAGATCATTTTATAAAATGTCTAAACAATATATTTTTTGCTCCATAAATATTTACTTGGTGTGTATGAATAGGCATAAAAACTCTTATTGCTGAACAATAATTTTTATGCATTCAGGTGGGGGAGATCATGCTGACCAAGCCTGATTATTTAAAGATGAAGATCAGTGCGCCCTTTTCACCCATGTCATGACTTGCTTTTTGTCCATTTCAATGTTCATTAACACCTCCATTAAAGGGTAGGAAGGCAAAGAGAGATGAAAGGAAAAATTTCAGTTTGAGACGCTATTAATCTTTCAGTTTATTAATCTTTCATTAATGATATCTCTGATCAAAACTGTGTCTAACCTTCCCCTTTTCTGGGAAGCAGATGTTTTTTGTCTGCTTTTCAGGTATATCTTTATTCTTCAATAACTTATAGTTTGTTACCTGTCACAAAATTGATATTTCATAGATTCATATTTAGTATTTATGTCTTAATAGGAACGTCACACTGATCATCTGTGATTTCTGTTTATATTTTGGCATTATAAAATTTGTATAAATCAGTAGTTATTTTTAAATATTTTAAAGGGTGTTCCTCTTTAGATAAAAATAATTGGAATTAATTTTCATAGTTGCTAGAAGTGTAACACCCCCAGTGATTTAAGATAAAGCACAGGAGTGTGTGTAATGTACAGAGGGGAAGCCAGAAAGAGGGATGTTTTAGTCTTACCTGGAAGTCACTGGATCCATCAAGACAAAGTTTTTTTGACCAAATTTTATAGTTTTGTGTATTACAGACTCTTTTTTCTCTGACTCATCTCTCCCTTGTTCATTATCTTCTCTAACAAGTGTTACTCTAGTATAAATAAGCAGCATGTGGTAGGACTGGATTAAACTTTATTGCTGAGGATAATTTGGTAAAATAATTAAGAATTATATTGAATAGTTTTGCTAAGTTAAGCCAAACACACAAATTCCCTTTAGCTACAACACTGAGCCCTTGGGAACAATGTACAAAATCATTATTAACATTCAGATTTTTTAAGTGCAAAAATTGGAGATTAGCGAAATTAACAAATAATCTGGTAACTGTTGGGATCAGAGGTCAAACTAGGCCATCACTTCCCTGACCTTAGGCTTTTCCCACTGCACCAAGGGCACCTACAACATAAAATAAAACATTAGGGCATGCTGTGTGAAGTCATCACTTGAAGGTACAGTGTGAAGTGAATATGTTAAATATTAAGTATATTGAATGCAGAAGGTGGCTGAGCTCTTTTGTAGTGAATATTATGAAGATAGCAAAATTTAGGAATAAGGACCAAGAGCAAGGGTAGAGCAGACTTTTTTAAAGTTCAAAGACTTTATTTTTGAATAGGGAAGCACTAATAATTTGGGAGTAGGAACTATTTTGTTAGATGATTTAAAATATTCTAAAATTGTAATGATGATTCCACAACTCTGTGCACAGACCAAAAATCTTCATATTATAAAAAACAACAGAAAAAGCAATGACTCTCTGTCTCTAGGCTCAGCGCAATGTATTACATCACAATCCAGTAGAAAGAATAACACTGTGAGAAATGACAAACCTCATTCTCTCTCAGTCAATGTATATGTGACTCTGCACACATATGCAACCTAAGGTTAATATTTTTCAACCGTAAACTGGTGAGTTAGTAATAGATACTCTGAATGGCTAACTCTCATGTTGATTCTCCCAATAGTGCCTTTCCTAAGCTGAATTCATTCTTGTATTACTTCTTCTGTCTTGTTTAAACTTATCTCACTGGTTGTTTTTTGGCATAAAAAATCAGTGGGCAGGTAACAGTCTTCAGATTAGTTTCTTCTTGCCTTTTGTTGCACTGAAATTGGCTGCATATTGTGCAAAAGCACACACACACACACACACACACACACACACACACACACACAAAGTACATTCTAAGAGTCTTTAAGGTGTCCTGCTCATTTGTTTATTCAAAAAGTCCTCCTAGCATTCCCCTTTAGGTAGGAAATGGCTGGCCCCTTTGTGTCTAGGCTGAGCTGCACGCCTGAGTTTCTAGTGAGCTATTGCTTCCAGAGTTACTGCCTTATTGCCAGACTGTCCATTGCCCTCTAAAGCCGCTTTAATTTGCTAAAGTGTTAGCAATTACCAATGATTTGCTCAATGAGGAGTCGAGCCAGCCACCCCAGCCTTTATATCAAGAGAAGCAGAATGTTGGGAACTTTATTTTTCAACTTTTTCACCTTTTTTTGCCAAAGTTTGCCACTGGGGTTTCTGATGAGTGTTTCAAAATCCATGTGAAATTATGTAATTAGTCAGATAGCCAGATAACAAATGGGAATTATATGTGAACCTGCAAGGATTAATTACTCTGAAAAATTTTAACAGTTATGCAATATTGATTTTCCTCAATTACTTAAAAGAACAAAAAGAATAATTTTATCACCCTGAAAAGAATATATTAAATCATGCTTTTTATTCTCAAACAATTAAATAACTTTGTCAATCCCTTTCTGTAGTGGTTACAGACTTCCTAATTGTGAATATATTTCTTCTTGGTAATATCCAAATAACTATCTATCATTTCCTTTTATTTAAATTCTTCATTTACTAGGTCTTTCATGAGGCTCAGTAATGTGCAATGCCTTTCATACTAGGATATTTTCTTTGTCTTGGTTTACTTCATATGCTTTGTAATTACATAAGGACACATGCTGTACAAGACAGATGTGAAGGACTTGGAGGAAGGCCACATTCTGCTATGAAGATGAACTCGAGAGGAGGAAGAGACCATCTTACTTCACAAGTATGTGCCTCAGATATATCCTGGAAAGAGAAAATGCCCTACCACCAAAAGATTTTCTAATCACTGCATAAACAGTGTTAATAAAGACTCACTACATAAAATCTCACTGCACAAAGAGTTTACAGACACTTTTGTGTGGGCTGAACTTTTGGTGCTCACAGTGGGGAGGGGTTATTGGAAAGAGTCTGCTATTGATTTTAAAATGATCTTTGCAATCCCTCTTTTAGTTTGTGGTTTTTACTGAAATAGATTAGCTCAGTAAAATTCCTTATTGCGAAGTGTAGTAATTGAAAAAAGGATTTGATTTTATAGGAATATTCAAGAAATCACATTAATAATAGAGACAGTGTACATAAACAGCATGAGGAAACAGGTTTGTAAAATCAAAGTAACTTTTCCAAGGTCATGCAATTGATAAATCATAGAGTTTGAAGGTAGAATCCTTAGACTTGTTCCTGAAAATTTCCCCACTAAACTCATGCCTAGAGTTGAACATTTTCTTTCTATTTTAACATAGAAACTTATAGCTGGCAGCACTATAATGCAAAAAAGTGACTAGAGTTAATGAAAGTACACCATATTCTTAGAAAATGCTAAAAGTAGACATTCACACTGTAAAATGGTAACTATGTAACATAATTGGTTTAATTAGCTACATTTAATTAGCTAATTAAGGATAAATATCTTCCTCATATACATATATAATCATGTGCAAATAAATATATAAAACATCATATGTAAATTTTTAATTAATTTCATTATTTATTTTGGTACCAGGAATCGAATTTAGGCCCTTGTACTTGCCAGGCAAGCTCTGTGCCACTGAGCTATATCTCTGGCCCTGATACATAAATTTTTAAAATATGCAAATATGAAGAAAAGAAACCCAAAAAGCAATTCTTTTACCATTTTGGTAAGAAGATAGAAATGTCTTATATATGAAAAACTCAAACATAGTTAACTTTTTTAAAAAAATAGATCCTATCATTTTCTTTCACATTGAGAAATCATCTCATTTACTTTTAAAGAATTTTAGGAAAGAAAATTAGTATATTATTGTCTGCATGAAATGAGACCACAAAACATTAAAGAATAAACACTAACACTGAAGTACAGCACCTGCTTCACACAGGTAGTTGCTTTGTTAATACTTTTAACTTCAGAAGTTTCAGTTTGAAGTTAATTTCAGTGTTTTATTGTCCTATATTTTCTACTGTAATACATAGTAAGTTTTAGGTTTTTGCATCTTGTGATAATAATGGAAGAAAGTTAAGAACGACAGTATAACTATCTTTGTTCTCAATATTTACTTTAATATTCAATTATGTCTCTTTAAGAGCCTCAGCGTTCAAATGAATGTCAGCATACAAGTCCATTGTAGAAGTCAAGAGTTAGGTGGAGTTCAGTCTATTAATTCCGTGAGGAGTGGCAAACTACGTGAAATGATTACATTCTTCCTGTACCTTCTTATCATCAAGATCTCTGTTACAGTCTTTCTCTCTGAGCAGGACATTCACAGTCACAGTTTAATTCTTCTGTAAGAAGAGCTCACAGTATAAAGGGAGATTTGGATCAACAAGGCCACACAGGTCATGTGCAATATCCTAGGACTCAGATTCCTTATGCAGGGATGCCCTAATTCCTCAGTCTGACCCCCAAAGTTTTCTTGTGGTAACTTCATTCCGCCTGCTCAATCTTACTTGTTAAAATTTCCAAGCTAGGTTTTTGAAAACAAATAACAATCTCTCATTCTTACCTAACATTCCACATGGAGACATTTTGCATCATGACCACTCACATACTTATACACAAACACACATACACACCTCGTCCTTGGAGAGAATGCCTGACGTAATTGTGTAATATATTGTACCCCTGATATTTTTCTTTATTCCGTTATCATTCTGACATGTGCTTATTGTACGTTTCTCATTGTATTCTCTTCTATATGAAAGATACTGGATCAGATTACTAGTTGATCGACTTGGAAGTTCAAAGCCAATATTTCTGGGAGACTAATGAAGGCAATGGGAACACCAATGAGCAAAATGAAAGGTGAAGTACTAGGAGGCTCCATGACAGCAGACTTTGATCTTTGTGTCAGTGTACACAGTAAAATTTCTTACTGTGCATTACCTATCTTCCCAAGAATATATTTATTCAGAAGCAATAGGATTTTTCAGTGTTTATAGTGAAAAATAGTGTGTCCTATCCATTTGTTGATGCTAAATGGCAATTTTAACCACTTCCTAAGTGCTATTCAGATCTACATTCATCACAGCACATTATCTAGACTTGCACCTATGAGAAAATAATTGTAGCTCTAACAAACAAATTCTACTTATTCATAAAATTCATGATACACCATGATATTTGTTTCTTGAGGATTGATTAATTTTATTATCATAATCATGTGTTTATTTAATTCTCAGCAAGAGTTTAGCTCAAGCAAATGGGTTCTTCTTTCTGTTTACTCCATAGAAATTTTTTTAAAATAACTTTTCCCAAACTTAAAGTATATTGCTTAGAATACACTTCCTGTGTATTTTTCTGTATGCTACTTGGTAGGGAAGTTATAAGATATGGTCTAATGTGGAAACTAGTATATGTGATAGAATGACCTCTGCTATTGCTTGCTTAAAAGAATGAGTGCTAAAATAAATGACATTGTGCAATAAATGTTAGTTTATATTTAAGGACTCAGAAAAACTTTCACAGTTTTATGTGAATTTTTATGGTCATTTTCTGAGTTAGACAAGACAAGGATAGAAATGCTAAAAGGAAAATTTACTTAATATTGTGTCAAAATTGAGATTTGTGCATGAGTTTCAAACATAGGTATCCACTATCTTAGCAAAATAACCTTTTCCACATAGCACACTGTTAAATGCTGTTCTACTTAATGGCTTCAAATCATTCATTTTTTTCTATGTAGCCAGAAGAGAGATAACATAAGAGTAATGTGAAAATATACATTTAATGGCAGAAATTTTGTTAGACAAATTGTGTTCCCACTGAGGGTAAGCATCAAATACCTCATTCATTGAGCTGGAATCTGTCAAAATGTCAACTCTTGACATTTTGGATGACAACATAAGTTAACACATAATCTAAAAATGCTATCTTGGTGGAGAATGATGCTGATAATTTAGTAATGATTTTTTCTGATTAATTTCTTGTAGAGATTTTCTTTTCAGAATTTTAATGCTTATATTTTCAATATGAGAAAATAGCATCAGATGTAAGAAATTGCTAAATGAGCATAGAAGATAATTGAATTGTGTTTTTTTCATCAAAATTTCTACTACTGTAAATGTATGTGGATTTGCTTGTTACTGACATGTGAGTGACAACAGAACTACAACTGTCAGGAAACAAAATCAAGCACAGAGTGAAGAGAGGAGTCTGCATTTAATGAAGAACATGAAGGTAACCAGAATAATTACTCAATAAATTGAAGTCTCCTCAATGCTAAGTTATTTCTTCTTTAAACATTAGCTTTTTAAGGACATTCAGGCTTTTAGTTAGTGAAGATTATGTGATCCTTGGTAAAGTCTACTTTGGGCCTCAGATTCCAGATATTTAGTGTGTGCTTCACCGTCAAAGTTGAGTAACACTAAATTCCCCATTAAAGGAAAGTGAGGAATTGCTCATATGTTCTTTTGCTCAGCTGTAAACTAAAGAACAAAAATCTTGCCTCTGTGACATAAATACACAAGTTTCTGTTATGCTCATCTCTGAGATACTGTGACTATTTTATAAAACATCAGTTTGGTACAGATTTATTCAATAATACCTTGTCCCATAGAATTACCATGTAAGCCAGCAATTCCAGCTCTGCTTATATAACTAACAGAAATGAAAACTGGGAGTAACAGGTCTCTGCACACTCATATTCATGGTAGTATTGCATACAAGTCCCCGAAGAAGCCTCACATGTGCCCCCCATCAGTGACTGGGTAGATGAAATGCGGTGGACACACAAAAGCATATCATTTAGAGCTGAAGAGGGACGGAAGTATGACAGTGGTGACAACACGGAAGAATTTTATGTTGGGTGACACAAGATAATCCAGAAAATGTGAATACTGTATGATTCCACATGTCTGATCTACCTACAATAAACAAAGACAGAGAATATAACTGGGGTGGTCAGAAACTAGAGAAGGAGGAGAAGAGGTTTGTAGGTTAATGAGTATAGAGTATTAATATGAGACGGTGAGCAAGTTGTAAAGATGGATTGTTTAATGTTTGCACAGGAATGCAAAAGTGTATAATACCGCTAAATTTTACGCTTGAAAGGATCAAAGTGTTGTTTTATGCTATGAATATTATTCTACACCAAAATGTACACTTTGTGTATTTCTATTTAGATTTTATTTTCACCTGTTACATCATTCTTTTCATCTCGTACCCACGTTTTCTTTGTTACACTAATTAAGAAATAGTTCATAATACTAATCTCAATTGCACCACTCACAAATAAGATTTCAACTTATGTACTCTTTTGTGGCTTAACAAATCTAGTTCTGTAAACAAATAAAGCAAATTTTTTTTCATTAGCTTAATTCACTCTTCAGAGATGCCCCCAAATGCACGTGTGACCCAGTAAGTACAATTCTAGAATCACAGAGGAGCTTTCTCTGAGTTTTGTGGACAGTGGCTCAGCTGTGAGCAGGATAGGGTAAGAGCCTTTGTTTTCTATCAGCTCATAGGGCTGCAGATGAACTAAGCTTACTAGAGCAGAAATGAGCATTGCCCAGGTCTCTAGTATCAATACTGTAATACCTTTGCCCTCTGAAATGCTTGAGGTACCAGGAAGTTGTAGACAGTAGTACCTCAAGTCCAAATCCAATGACTTCTTGTCATTAAAGAGTCTGAGGGTCCCTCTCTAATAAGTTTGCTCTCATATTTGTCCAATAGAAAGAAAAGAGAATAAGAGAGAAAGGAAAACCCTACATCAGGACACGGAACTACATTGTTTATGCAGCAGTGTTCGGCCATGTTACACATTTGTATGGAACAAGAGGAGGTTAGACTAGCTGTGACTTATCTTCTCTTTCGGATTCAGCTTGGGTAAGTTTTCTCTTTTCTCCACAAATTTTTCTCCTGATCCATGTAACATGACATCAGGTACTCCATGAAAACTTTGCTACAATTTTAAAGCTGGTCACGGGTGAACCACATTGGACTTACATTTCATAATAGTGAGTGTGAAAGGAGAAGGTTGCTGAAAATAATCCAAATGATAGCTGGTATGCTTGTCCTTCAAAACTACAAATTTGAAAAGTTTTTAATCAATCATTCATACAGTTATCTACTTTTGTGTTTTACCCTTAGTTACACAGCTACTTTTAAAATTTCAATTTCTAGGACGTGATCACTTTCTTTCATTCCATCAGCACAGCTCCAAAGAATTGTTTTGCGTAACAGGAAGCAGCTGAAACCAGTGGAGTCTCAGAGTTATCAGAGAGGCATACCGATGTGACATCAATGGGAAGATGAAAGCGTAGCTCACTGTTAAATATACATACACACATTTTATTATTTCTCAATTCTTTTCTGCCTGAGGTATTTCTCACTAGAAAATTTCCCCTAATCGCTAGCTTTCCTTTTACTGGAGCCCTGTCCCTCTATCAGCTGACTTTCTGGAGCACATTACTCTCTGTAAAGAAAATAAAGAACATCTCAGAAATTTCTAAGATTTTATTTGAAGACTAATTCATCTTCTCTATTGTTCCATGTTTTCTAATTTAAATAAAGGATACATTTTCCTTCATGATAAAAAAGTTCTACTGAAGAGTTTGAAAATTATGCGATGTTTATATGAGATTAATACTGTTCTGCCATATGGCATCATAAAAACAGTGCATATCATAGTGTACTATATCTATGGTGCTCTATTATAACTCACTGTATAACATGATGTCATACTATATTATATAAAACTGTTATACATCACATAATATCCTTTCACAATATGTTATGCCATGTTATGGCTTAATATGTGATTTTTGCTATATGCTGCCTTATTTTGTTATACTTTTCAATTATCCGATCAATCTATCTATCTATCCATCTATCTATTCCTTTTGGTTTGGCTGAAGATTAAACCCAGGCCCCACACGTGCTACACAAGTGCTCTATCTCTCAGCTACACTCCCAGATATGGGCTTTGATTTTAATTTACTCTGAGCTCATGCTTTAATTTCAAAATCAAGAGGACAAATCCCTACCTATACAGTAGAAGGAGCCTGTTAGAAACACAGTGGTACCTCAGTTCACAAATTTAATCCATTTCATGAATCTGTGCAAAATGGAAGTATTTAAATTCATGCAAAATGATAGCCACAGTTGTATTTGCCACCAGGTTCAGAATCTGCAAACAAAAACAAAATTTTGCCAATACTTCTGTTTATTAACCACATTGTTAGCAGATGAAAGCATTCATCAACTGAGGTACCACAGTGGATATTTAGATGACTCAGTAGGTTATGCAGATAAGTAAAATGGATATATACTAATATAGATCATCACATTTTCTATTACCTAAAATAAACATGCATGCTTTAAACTGTATTTTAAATAAGAATTTTAAATTGTGAACACTGCATTATTCATTTCTTAACAGATTTATTTGTGAGCAACAATAATCCCCTGAAATATTAAAAGTTTTTCAACTATAGGGCAAATCTATACAGGAGTTCTATGGATAACAAAACTAACTAAACATATTCTCTCCTTTCTATGTGTTAGATTCAGATTTATGCATGCAACAGCTCCATTCAGACTCCCAGTGAGATCATTAATGCTGGTGTAACTGACTTAGTAGGGAAACCTATAGCATTTGTGTCATGTGAATATAGGGAAATCACTAAAGGGTCTATACTTTAATCTCTCATATTAAATAGTCTCTACAATGTTTAAAAGACTCTGATAACTTTATATCATTATTTATTGTAGATCTAGTTTAATGCTTCTCATATAAAATTGTATTTCTAATCATTTCTTTTTTCTGTTTTTAACTCATGGTTAGGAAATTGGAACAAAGACAATTCTCTCTATTGGGTTATTACTATTAAAATAAATATAACTTTATAATGTTTTAAGAAATATAACTGAAGACTCATCATGATAAGAAACAATAGATAAAACAGAAAATAATAAACTATATAAAAAAGTGTGTAACTGAGTTAATTTTGAACCTCTGAGAACCCTAATTTGCTATTATTATGGCTGCAGTAGTGCATACAAATGACGTAAAAGAGTTCACGGCAGGGATCAGGGATATAGTTCGGTGGCACAGTGCCTGCCTGGCTACTGTGAGATCCTGAGTTTGACTGGTGACACACACAGAAAAGAAAAACTCAATTCCAAAGAGTTCATGGAACTGAGCACAGTGGTAAACACTTGTAGTTCTGGTATTCAAAAGGCTGAGGGAGGGTCACTGTAAGTTGGAGTCTGTTTATGGCCAGTCTGTACTATACAAGGAGACTCTGCCTAAAAACAAAAGGAGTCTATGTGAGAGTTCTTACATTGTAAGTTAAGACAGTGTTTTTCCTGCAAAATTAGCATAAGTCAAACCTTCTCTGCTTTGTAATGGTGTGATCTGAGTAACCTACTTAACCTATGTAGATCCAAATTACTTCATTTATAAAAGGGAGGCGTTTTAGTTACTTTTCCTGTTTCTTAGACAAAAATATGTGGCACTCACAATTTAAAGGACAAAGGGTTTATACTGGTATATAGTTTAGTCAGCTGGCTCCAAAGCAGGGTGGCACGGCAAAGGGGCACACCAGAGAAGAAACAGTCCCAGGCAGAGCAGGTAGGAGCAACGAGCAGCAGGAGCAGCAGCAGCAGCAGCAGCAGCAGCAGCAGCAGCAGCAGCAGCAAGCTACCCTTTCTCTTAGCCCATCCAACGTACCAACATCTTCAGTGGGGAGGCACACACCCAGATTGGGGCTTCCCATTATCCACAACCAGAACTGTGACTGAACTAATTAGTGGTTTATCCAGTGCCACACGCCCTACCCCAGTACCATGCCCTGAATCCACATCACACACCCTACATCGAACCACATCCAAAAAACCCTACCTATGAGTACATGAGGTTTTGGGCATCTACACACATGCCATAACAAGAGGTAATAGCGGTGTCTGTCACGACTAAGAGTAATCAATAAAATAATACATGCTAAAAGCAGTAATTAGAAAATAGTAAATGATAAACATATTTTCTTCTTATGAAAATATAACCAAATGTTGAAATAAAAATGTTTGAAACTTTGACTTTACCATGTTTGATATGATAATCTTACAAAGCTCCTTTCTGCCTAAAAGTTGGTTAGATCCAATTTCTATATTTCTTCCTTCTATGTCATATTTTCTCATTTTAAAAAATACTTTTGGATTTATGAATACAGAATAAAAACACTGACTTTAGGTTTTGTAGTGGGATACTAATGACGTAAGACTTTAAAAACTGGACTTAATACACAAGTAGTTGTTGTTTTCATATTATATTTTTATTTTTATCATTTATTTGTTTTTATTGGGATGTATTTGAATCCATTACAAATATAATCATCACCAGAATTGGCACACACACACTACACCGCAGTCCTCTATACTTCCCACCTCTATCTCCATTCTGTCTTCGTTCCAGGTTTCCTTCTCATCTTCATGAAGTCTACCTCTGTTTCTTTAATCTATTGATTCTGCGTTTTAAATTATTTAGTGGCTTTTTGACATAAGAGAAAACATGGTATTTAACCTTCTGTGTCTGATTTATTTCACTTAACATTTTGATCTGAAGATGTATCTATTGTCCTACTTATGGCTCGAATTTATCCATTTTTATAGCTGAGTAGTTCTCCACTGTGTATATATACCACATTTTCTTTATCCACTCATCTGTTGATGAGCTTATAGACCACTTGGAATATTTTGCTATTATGAGTTGCACTGCTATAAACATACATATGTATGTATAAATTTAATATGATATTTAACTCTTTTTTCTTTTTTGCGGTACTGGGGATCAAACTCAGGACCCTGCGCTTGCTAGGCAAGCACTTATTCCACTGAGCTATATCCCCAGCCCCCGATATTTAACTTTTTTGGGAAGCTGCTCAGAAGTATGACTAGGTCAAATGGAAATTCTATTTTTAGTTCCTTTTAGTTCCTGATATCCACAGTTTGCCTTCCTACCAACAATGCAGAAGTATTCCTTTTCCTCCATAACTGCCAACATTTTTAAGTTTTAGCTTTGCTTTTGAGCTCTTGGTACTGGCCACTGAATTAACAAGTTCTTGGAATCAAATAACTGGGAACACACTACACCAAAGTCTGTGGTATACAAAGAAATCAGTCCCATGAAGGACGTTTATAGTTGTGAATGCACACATAAAAGCAGTAGAGCTTTTCAAACTAAAAAATCTAAAGATACATCTCAAGGTCCTAGGCAAACAGGAATAATGCACTTCCAAAAGTAGTATAAGGAAACAAATAATGATCATAGCAGAAATTAATGAAATTGAGACTAAAATAATAGAAAAGTTCAATGAGTGAAAGCACTGCTTCTTTGAAAGGATAAAGATGAGAAATCCTTATCCAAATTTTCCAGAAGAATAAAAGAAAAAAACCTATGTAGATCCAATTAGAAATAAGAAAGGTGAAAGCAGAATGACACTACTGAGTTTTATAAGAAATTGTTTTGAAAATTTTATTCCAATAAATTAGAGAATGTAGAAGAAGTGAAGAAATACCTAGATATACAAATTCCCACAAAGGAATGAAGAGGACATGAAAATGCTGAATAGACCAATAACAGACAACAAAATAAAGGTAGTAATAAAACTCTCCCAGATAAGAAAACTGCAAGATTTATAAAAGAATTCTACTAGAACTTCAGGGAAGATCTAATGGCAATAGTCCTCAATATTCTTCCATAAAATCAAAAGAGATGAAGCACACCAAATATTGGTTTGACAAAATGTTTAATCAAATGCTAAGACACACACTCTGGTGCCATTGGCCAGAGCTATAGATGAGACGGATTTGCAGAGTTAAGGCAGTGTGGGAGACACACCCCCAAAGCCTCCCTGAATGCACGGCTAGAGATTAAAGGCCAGCCCATAGGGCCACAAGTCCAAGTGGGATCAAAGCACACTGCCTTAAGGAATGAATGTTCTGTCCCTTTCTCCCCATACTCTGATTTATTACTTAGACTGGCATTAAAGTCAATCACGTGGCAGATTATCCTGACGTTGTCCCATGTCCTCCCCCTGTTCCCTATATGAACTTCTGCCCTGAGGTCCCTCTTTAGTCCTTTATCCTTGCTTCCTGATTCTATCAATAAAATAACACAAAAGCTTCAGGTCAGGGCTCTCATGGTGAGACTCTGTCCTGCCGAGGGGTTTCTGCTAAGGGCAGTCCTTTGGGGCCTTTGTGGGCCTGCGCAGGACGCTGACTTCTAGCTCTCTCATCGTTTGCATCTGCAACATTAAAATTCATATGGTGATGATTGTTACCTTAAAAAAATAAAACACATTATTGTGGATGGGCAAATCTTGCAGTTTATGGCAAAAAATCAATGGAAAAGAAAAGAAGGACAAAACAGAAAAATAATTAAAGAAGAAAATTTAAAAATGGAGTAGTAGAGTATGTTCTGTCACACTTGACCCAACCTATTCCCCATTTGATCCAAATACTCAAGAAATTGGACAGTATTAAGAATCAAGTATGTTCTTACAGTACCTAAAATGAGATGTCAAGGGGCCACATAAATATCTTGTTATTTGGAGCTAAAATTTTAGTGAAGTTCCATCCCTCTTTTGACCTTGCAGGCTGTCTTTCACTACCATTCCTATTGAAATAGTTGAAACTGTTATAAAGTAGCCCCCACATCTTCCTTAGGGTTGGAGTGCTAATAATGAAGACAGTCAACATCTGTGGAAGTTCGACATACCTACAAAGTAAACACTTTTGCTTGAAGGATATCGCCATTCTCAAAGCAGAGTGTGTTTATGAAAATGTTAGAATCTGAGCAGAGTGGTTTAGTGAATTCATTGAATTGAGGACAAAATTAAAATTGAGATGAACGTCCATTACAAGAGCAAGGTTCTGATGTATACGCTAGCGCTGTAGCAAGGTCCCTTAGAACTCCATCCTTGATCGAGGTGAAATACGGAGCAGCCCATGACAGCTCACTCCCAAATCAATTCAACCCTGACAAGGTAAGGAATTCTACCTCCAGTGTATGTGTCGTACAGACTAACTATTGAGGATGAAAGTAATAACAGAATCCTCAGATCATTTCCCTAGCTTGTAATATGCAGTGAAGCATGAATGGAATATATGCAGGCACATGATCAGATGAGCTTTATATAAAAAGCAAGAAACACATAAGGGCTAAAAACAAACAGACAAGAATTACAGGTATTCCAGTTTGTTTGGCACACTTATTTATAACTGTAATTGATATGTACAATGAAACTATCACAAGGTAGAGAATTTTTATTAGAAAATAGTATCTAGAAATTATATGAAAATATTAGAATTAATATTTCTAGAGTAACTGCAAACCAAAAATGTTTAGATAAAATTGAAGAGAGAAATATCAGATTGAAAAGGGGCTTAGAGGAAAACCTTTCAGATGAAACTGAAAAATAGAGATTCAGAATGATAGTATATAAATTATATAAACATATATAAGGAAATGAAAAGAAATATACAGAACAGATTGGGATCTTTTAGTATATGCCTCATTTGAATCCAAAATAAGAGGAGAGAAAAAAATAGGGCAAACAAGTGCAAATAAATGTACAAGGTTAGAAATTTCCAAATATAGCAGTGAATGCCTGGCAACAGTTTTAAAAACTGTGTTAAGATTCCCTGGAAAAAGAATAAAACAAAACAAAACAAAACAAAACAAAAAAACAGAAAGGGAACACATAACCTGGGCACATTAGAGAAAACTGCAGAAAACTAAAGTTATGTTCTCATATTTTTCAGTAAACATGGAATATATTTAATTGTCACAGTAATATAAATAATGATCTCACGCAAACAACATTTCAGCATATTTATTTCATTGTGAGTCACTCTAAAATCTAGCTGCTAATATGAGTATTTTCAAATGAAAATCATATCACATGACTGCACATAGGTAGAATAAAAATATTTCAAAGGCTAAATATGTGGATAAAACAGCCAAAAATTTGCCTCCAAATACTAACAAAATGATGGATAAATATATTATTTATATTATGCACTAAGATAGCAAATACTATATAGTTAATGAACATGGATAACTTATCTGTACAAACAAATGTATGGATGGATTTTTAAACTACTTTATTGGCTTCAGATAGAAAAAAATACCTTATCTTCCTGCAAGAGTTTATTTATAGAGTTTAGGAATTCATTTATGGTGTTACTAGTGAGGATGACATTTAGGAAGACTGGGAGGCATATTGGAGGCCAGGCACGATGCTGATGGTATTTATCTGCTAATTACATGGCCGTACTCACTTTACATCAACTCTTCTACCTGTCCACCTTTTCTTTTACTAATTTTATCACTCTGTAATCTTCATTTCTACCCTTTATTTCAATCCTTTAGAAAATAAATCATTCTCCACTATTTTGTAGTACACTCAGGTTTTAAGATTGGATCATATATACATTTAAAACAGATGTGAAAGTAAAATTTAATTGATTGAATATAATAAACCAAAATTATGTTTCACCACAACTATGTCCTACACATTAATAGCTATTTTTGTAATTGCACTTGGTGAAGATTAAGTATGCAAAATAATTTTAGGCACAATTGCAAATATTAGTCATCTTGGGAAAGTAATATTAGGTGGGATTAGAATTGAAATATACTTTGAAAAGTTGAGTGAAATGTTAAATGGGGTAGTAATGTGTGGCTGAAAGAATTAAATTTCTCAAATTAATATAGGATTATTGAATTACATAGTTTTGCTACTCTTATTTTTTAAATTTTGTTTTCATTGTTGTATTTTGTTCTCCACATTTCCTAAACACTACCTCCCATGGCTCAGATTGGAATGCTGATAACACTCAGTAAGATGAGGTCCCAAGTATGTATTCTTTGAAGTGTTTCCCTTGCAGTTTTATTTTTGTTCATGAACTCTCTGCCTACTCCTATGTCTTCAAAATTTGTACCTACTTTCTCTTCCAATAGATTTAGAGTTTCTGTTTTAATATTGAGATCTGTGATCCATTTTGACTTGAGTTTGGTGCATGGTGATAGACTTGGGTCTATTTTCAATCTAGAAGCAAGCCAATTTTTCCAGCACAATTTATTAAACAGGCTATCTTTCTTCCAGTGAGAATGTTTGGCCCCTTTGTCAAATATTAGATGGCTCAGTGTGTTTGTGGTTTTGGCTACAACTTCCAGTCTGTTCCATCGATTCTCAGATCTGTTTTTTAGCCAGTACCAGGTTGATTCTATTGCAGTAGCTTTGTAGTATAATTTCAGGTCAGAGATTGTGATTCCACCTGACTTGTTCTTGTTGCCCAGGATTGTTTTTCTATTCTGGGTCTCTTCTGGTTCCAGATGAATTTAAGGTATGTTTTCTCTAGATCTGTGATGTATGCTAATGGTAGTTTAATGGGAATTGCTTTGAATCTGTACAACAATTTTGGTAGTATGGCCATTTTCACAATGTTGGTCCTCCCTATCCATGAGCAAGGAATGTTTTCCATTTATTGAAACCCTCATCAATCTCTTTTTTCAGAGTATTGTAGATTTCATTGAATAGATCTTTTATATCTTTTGTTAGATTGATTCTTAAATATTTCAATTACTTGGATGCTATTGTAAAAGGTATGGTTTCCTTAAATTCTCTCTAAGTCTGTTGCTTGTGTATAGGAATGCTCTTGATTTTTTGTTGTTGACTCTGTATCCAGCTACACTGCTGAATTTTTCAGTTAATTGAAGGAGTCTTCTGGAGAGTTTGGGGTCTTCCATGTTAAGTATCATGTCATCTGCAAATAGTGATAATTTTACTTCTTCCTTTTCTATCCTTATTCCTTTTATTTCTCTCTCTCGTCTAATTGCTCTGGCCAATGCTTCCAGAACTATGTTGAATAGGAGTGGTGACAGTGGACACCCTTCTCTTGTTCCTGAGTTTAAAGTGAAAGATTTCAGTTTTTGTCAATTTAGTATGATGTTGGCTGTTGGTTTGTTATAGATGGCTTTGATCAGATTGAGGTAAAGGCCATCTATGCCTATTTTTTCTAGGGTTTTAACATGAATGCATGTTGGACTTTATTAAAAGCTTTTCCCACATCTACTGAGGTTATCATATGGTTTTTTTCTTTGGTTCTATTGATATGATGTATTACATTAATTGATTTGCAAATATTGAACCATGCCTGCATTCCTGGAATGAATCCAACTTGGTCATGGTGTATAATTTTCTTTATGATTTGCTGTATTCTATCTGCTGGCATTCTATTGAGTATCTTCACATCTATGCTCATTAGGGAGATTGACCTATAGTTCTCTTTGTTGGTTGGGTCCTTCTCTGCTTTTGGTATAATACTTGCCTCCAGAAGTGAGTTAGGGAGAATTGCTTCCTTTTAAATTACATGGAAGAGTTTGAGGAGTGTTGTTATTAAATCTCTTCTGAATGTTTTATAGAATTCTGCCAGAATCCATCAGGGCCTGGGCTTCTCTTTGTCAGTAAGTTTTTAATGAAATTCTCAATTTCATTAATTGATATTGGGCTTTTCAGGATGTTTATATCTTCCTGATTTAATTTTGGTAATTCGTACATTTCCAGTAATCTGTCCATTTCTTCTGAGATTTCTTTCTGGTGGGAGTAAAGATTTTCAAAGTAGATACTAATGAATTTTTGAATTTCTCTGGGATCTGTAGTGATTTAATCCTTTTCATTCCTTATTGCATCAATTTAAATTCTTTCTTTTTTGATAAGATTGGCTAGGAGTTTATCAATTTTATTTATTCTTTCAAAGAACCAACTCTGATTCACTTATTCTTTGTAGTGTTTCTTTGTCTCAATTGCATTAATTTTTTTTCTGATCATTATAATCTCCTCCCTTTCTTGTGCTTTTCATTTGGCTTGTTCTTCTTTTTCTAACAGTTTGAGGTGCAGCATTAGGTTATTTATTTGCTCTCTTTCTGTTTTCTTTATATGTGAGTTCATTGGTATAAATTTTCCACTGAGGACTGCTTTCATTGCATCCCATAGATTCTGGTAGGTTGTATTTGCATTTTCATTTTTTGTAGATATTTTTAAATTTCTTCTTTAATTTCTTGTGTGACCCATTGGTAGGTCAGGAGGTTTTTTTCTAATTTCCAAGTGTTTATGTGGTTTTTGGAGTTCTTTTTGTCATTAATTTCCAATTTCATTGCACTGTGGTTAGATAATATGCATGGGATAATTTCAATTCTTTTGCATTTAGGTAAGTATGCTGTATGGATTAGAATGTTGTCTATTTTAGAGAAAGACCAATGTGCAGCTTAGAAAAATGTGTATTTTGATGTTGTTGGATCGAACACTCTGTATACATCTACTAAGTCCATTTGTTCGCACCTTTGGTTCAGGTCTGTTATTTCTTTGCTGAGTTTTTGTCTAGTTGACCTGTCTCTTTGCATCAAAGGGGTGTTTAGGTCCTGTATTACAATAGTGTTATTAATTATTTGGTTTTTCATATCTATTAAGATTTGACTTATGAAGTTTGGTGCTCCAGTATTTGGTGCATAAATGTTTAGGATTGTTATCTCTTCCTCTTGCAGCTTTCCTCTAACGAGTATGAAGTGGTCTTCTTATCTCTTTTGATTGTTTTTGGTTTGAAGTTTACATGGTCTACAAACATAATAACTACCCCTGCTTTTTTTCTGAGAACCTGTTTCATAGAGGATTGTTTTCCAACTTTTGACTTTCAGTCTATGGATTTTCTTTTGAGTAAAGTGTGTTTCCTTTATACAGCATATTGTGGGATTCTGTCTCTTAACCCACTCTGCCAGTCTGTTTCATTTGACTAGTGAATTGAGGCCATTAATGGTTATAACTGTTACATGTTGGCTTATTCTTGTTATGCTATTTACTTGTTGTTGTTTTCCTACTTTTTCCATCTGTTTACTTGGTTGTTCTGCTTGAGGGTTCCATTCTGTCATTGTTCTTGAGATTGTGGTCTCTTTTTTCTCTGCCTAGTATATCTTTTAGTACTTTTTGTAATGTTGGTTTGGCACCCATAAAGTTCTCCTGTTGTTCTTTGTCATGGAAATATTTTATTTCTCCATTGAATTTGAAGGGTAGTTTTGCAGGATACATCAGTGTGGGTTGGAAGGTGTTTTGTCTCAGAATCTGTAGTACCTCAGTCCAAGCTCTTCTTGATTTCATGGTTTCTGTTGAGAAGTCTGCTGTAATTCTGATGGGCATTCCTTTATGGCTGATCTTTTTTTTTTCTCTCGCAGCTTTTAATATTGTGTTCTTTTGCTTGATGTCTGAGATGCTGACTATTATATGTCTGGGTGTGGTTTTATTTTGGTTATGGCTCACTGGAGTTCTGTATCCCTCGTTTACTGCACTTCAGTATCTTTTACTGTGCTTTGGAAATTTTCTGCTATCATTTCTGCAAATATTCTTTTTATGACATTTGTGTTGCTTCCTGTTTTATTGACTCCTATTACTCAAATATTATTTCTCTTTGCCTCATCTTGCAGCTGTTGATTTAATTTTTCCTGGGTCCTTAATGAATTTAAGAGATCTTTCCTTTCATTGTTGCTAGCTGCTATGTTGTCTTCAAGATCTGAAAATCTGTCTTCAGCTTCATTCAAGCAGTTCTGGAAGCTTTCAGTTGAAGTGTTCATTTCGTAGAAATCGCTTTGAGTCTGTTTCATGCGTTCTAATTCATTCCTAAATTGTCATGTAACATGTCCATTTGTTTCCTATGTTCTTCAATTTTTTTATCTGTTTCCTTTCTATATGTGCAGAGCATTTCTTTATTATTTCACTTCATTTTTTGCCTTAGAAATTATTTCTGCTTTAATCTCTTCTATGGCCTGATGGAGTTGTTTCTTTACCTCAGATGTGCTCATTTCAGATATTGCACGTATGTGGCTTCCTAGTTCTCCTTTATCATTGTCTCCTGGACTTGTTGTGGGTGGAGTTGAGTTCTGATACTACATTTTGCTCCTCTGTCTTGTCATTTTGGATGTCAGATGAAAAGTATTGAGGTACAAACTACTCAGGCACCTCACAGAGGACTCCAGTGACCCTAGTTTACCTGGATATCAAACTTATCCCAAGATGGTCGCAGACCATGAATCACTGGGCCCAGGAACCCCAGACAATTGCTGGGGTGCCAGGCTCAGAGCACAACTGCGATAGTGGGGGAATGTCTTGCCAGGCAGAGCTTTGGTGCAGGCCTTATGTGGCAAAAGTTCCACTGGAAAGACTGCACCAGTGGCGCTGCCAAGCTGAGCTCCCTCCCTTAGATCTCTGAAAGCCCAGAAGATAAAGTGTGCAGCTGCCACCAAGAACTCTAGAAGGCTTCACAGAGGTGTTATCTGGGGAGACAGTACAAGTCAGTGCTGGAGTAGGCTGCAGAATCAGACACACTTTGGATGTGTAGCCTCAGGCAAGGCACCTAACATCTCTGTCACTCATGTCTTCGCCTGCCAGAAGTCCTCCTCCAGCCGAGTACAACCACAGTCTTGGGATCAGTATTTCAAAGTCTACACTGTTTCATTTGGATCACACCAGAACGAGGAGGTACAATACAGTACACTGCCCTTCTTCCCACCCCGGGGCCATTCACAGACCGGGAAGGTGATTTTAATTTTCAATTTATGTAGTTTGTGTTACAAACCTTCACTCACAACTAACTCAAAATAATTTATAACAAATTCTTGTAAAATGCCTTAAAGAAATACATACTATTTATTAAGAACTTTGAAGGTTATGCAGCCAAATACGCTTGATGCTCTACATCACAGTGTTAGATCAAGCAGGGCTTTCAAATGTTAGCTGACTACAAATTGCAGTCATTAGGTAAAGGTTTAATGCTGTCACCTGATCTTTCATTGAGGAGCAGTACAACATCAAAATGACTGTGTCAATATCACAAGTACTTTTGCCATAGAAGTGTTGGTGGGCACTGTCCTCAGTGTCCCTCATTGTCATCTGGTAGCATCAGAAATGACCAATACAGAAAGGATCAGAGGACCTGTCCTGTCCTTGAGCACTGGTGCTCTGCCTCTTGATGGTTAAAAAATTATGCAAAGAATCATTGGACTTTTCACTTTGGCTGCCAAACTGATCAAAATAAAATCTGAAACTGCGCTATAACAATTATGTTTGAACTTTCTCATTTGCATTTATGGATTCTTCCATTTTCTGTGTCTGATTTCCATTTTTCTTTTCTATGATTATTTCCTTTGTTTTCCCAAGGTAAAAATGAGAGACATGTTGGTTAAGTGACTATTTTCAAATTTCATGTTTGAGTTAACAGTTAAAAGTCGATGTTTTCAAGCCAAGTCCTACTCCTTTCTGTGAAGCCAGTGGTTTTCACTGGAGCAGATGAGTGACACTTGGTAATGTTTGGGGACTATTTTAGTTGTCACAATCCAAGAAAAGATTGATAGTGGCATCTAAGGGGTAAATCCCAAGAATCCTGCTGAATGCCCTATAATAAGCAGGACAGTTTACTTAATTCCTGATAGCTCAACCATAATGAATTAAGCAACTCAGAATATTAACAGTACTGAGACTGAGAAACTCTCATTAAGATTAGCTCACTTCAATTATAGTAAATTAAAGTTAGGGTGAGTTGCCATAACCTCTTTCCTTTTGGTAGTTTTCCTTAAATACCTTTGTCAACACTATATTTTGTTAATATTTTTCAATGCTGAATGTTTTTCATTGCTTAATTTGGCTGAATTTTCACTTTCATTTTCCTTAAATTTACTTCTGTTATTTCTTTTGCATACTCTTTTTTTCTTTACTTATATTTCAAGATGGATATTAATTTCATGTATCATCATATAGATTATTTGAAGTACTTTGGGTATTGACAGTGAAAGTCATATATTTGGTGGTGGGACTCACACGAAGCTATTCCTGCTTTGTAGTGTACTAGACAGGAGTGTTATTTCTCCAGTGCAGAGCTCCCAGTAACTTGATTACACTCTGAATTAAAGGTACCATTTTTCAGTGGTTAAGCACTTTAAAAACTGCTTCTGCCTTGCTCCACTGTGCATAGTAGAGACCACTGAAAATTTCTTCCAATCTGATTTTTTTTCCATGTCAAGAAGCTGACAAACTGTAGGGAATTAAAGGTCTTCCCTTCTCCGTAGTAGAGGAGGAGATTTTTTTTGTTGACGGTTTAATAAGATTAGTAACATAATTTAGGCAGAAAAGTGATGCATAGAAAGATAGGGAAATTATCTTAAAGATCTGTCTTTAGAATGGTTTATCTGAAAAGTGCTCCTTGCAAAGTGATATTCGAACAAAGAGAGAGAGAGAGTTGAATAAGAGTTTGAGTATTCAGATGAAGTGTGCCAGGGAGTGCATTGAAGGCAGTGATGCAGATAAAATAGTGGAGAGTCCATATGGAAAAGCCCTTGATGGGACCGGGGGGCGGAAAGATGAGCACCATGAAAAGAGCACGGCAGGAGGGTGAGCGGGAACCAGATCAAACAGGAGGCTCATAGACCTTCATCCTAAAAAGAACCATTAGAACATCATATAAAAACCTGCTATGATTGTTTTTTAAACTCATTCAGTGGGCAATGGATTGAAAGGAAGCAAGATCAAAAGTGAGGGAGACTGATATTTCTGCAGCTAATGTGAGAGACAGTTCACACCACATTAGCATTGGTAGAGATGGAAATTGTACCATGTGCACGGTGGTGGAATTTTGGATTGGTGAAAGAAAAACAAATACGAATAACTTTTAAATGTCTAAATTAAGCACATGGCTACATAATCTGATATATTAATGTGGCAAAAACTAGAAAGAATCTAATTTGAGAAAGTAAACTGATCAATTTGTGATGTATTTTATTTGTATATGCAAGTATTTTTTATATTTTTTTCTTTTTTTTTTTTCTGAGAATCAAACTGAGGACCTTGCACTTGCCAGGCTTGCACTGTACCACTGAGCTATATCCCCAGCCCTACATGTATTCAATAATATATTTATTTTCTCTTCTTTATTATTGTTCTACTCATTTTGGAAACTGATGATTATATTTCAAATAGGAAGCTTTTGTGTGAGCCTGAAATTTAACTGAGACCACTGAACACAAGATAGGTTTGGAGTCCACATACAGATTCCATTGCAGCCTGGGAATAGATAGGAACATGAACATTTAGGAAAATTTTTCAAAAACACACTGACATCCCAGCATCAAAACTTAAAGCATGGTAGCATGTGGAGGTCAGACAGACAGTCAGAGAGAGAACATCAAGAATTAAAAAGAATCAGTATAGGATGTTATTGCAGATACCAATTTCAAGAAGTACTCAAATGTCCTGTGTTTGAATGAAAAACTTTCAGGTTTAAGTCTGGTCCTAGAAGTAATTAATCAAGTTCTAGGTTTTCATTGGTTATTATTTTTCTGATTCCCAAATAATAAGGGTTATTTATCCTCTTAATAACAAATGGAGTGATTGTAGAGATACATTATAAAACTGGCTTGGGGTGAAAAAAGATAAAGGAACTATTCTTTAGAGTAATAATGTGGTAAAATATATTAGTGAAAACATACTAACCAAGAGGAAACTGTAGCATGATGTCACACATAGGTTATTACACAATTTCTATTTTCTAACGCTTGGAAATATTACATAGAAAAGTATATATCCATGTTATTTATATGTATGTGTATTACTTAAAAGGCACATGTAATTAAGTTCACACTTTCACACTGCTTACATTTTTAAATCCATAGACACTCTTCAATATCAAACTATCTGTTTCATATCAATACTGGCTGATTCTTTGATGTGATTTTTAAAATATACATTTTTTACTGGGGCTGTACTTCAAAGAGAAATCAGCCCTTTAATAGAAAAGTGCTTTTTCCCTTGTTTAGAGGTAAGTTTATGGGAGTCCTAGACTAGTACAGTTAAATAAAAAGGCCTATCAAAGTGTCAGAAGATCAGACAAAGGCAAATTTCATAGGATTCAGAAGTGTGAATCCTAGTCATCATTCAAGAGAATGACTTTTTTTTTAACCACATGATTAAAAAAGAATTTCTTAGTTTGAGAGCAGAGTGTGCAGAGGGCTGCTCCTGGGTCTACCATTGTTTTAAGACTTCCATTATCCTGGAAAGATTTAAGAACAGAAGCCCAGGACTTTTGTACTCCACAAGACTTATGACCCTGGTGAAATGAGGATGGCTGATGATTAGAAACTACAGTTTTAGAAAATACTTGTCAGTGTTCAATCCAATCTTCTAAGCTTAGAGGGTGGTCATTCCTGACACATGAATGCATTTGTCTGATTCTAAAGCACAAGAATCATTATTTCAATCTCTTTAGGAAAGCCAAAAGGATTTTAAAGATACTATTTCTAGATGTCAGAGCTAAGACAAAACATTGTGCTGTTCATGAACAAAATACTTAAGTGATGCAGAACCTAGGGAAGCAATTTTGTTTCTTTAGCCAAAACTACTTGTAAAATGATTAAAAAAACACCTAACATTTTGCAAATGTTTCAACTACTGTATTTTTTCTGTCATAAAGGTAATACGATCAATTTATTTTATTAAATCATTTTAATATGTGCTATTTTATCAAGAATTCTATAATTTAAAATATTTTCTCAGTTGAAATAGTTCAATACGTGGTAAAAAAATTCCCTCTGTATTTAATCTATGGAGATTTAACAAGTGTATTAGATTTTTTTATATCATTCTTAGTATGCTTATATCATCATAATATACCTTTGGACTAAAATTGTTTTCAAAGGATATGAAACAAGCACAAACTTGCATATTATTACACATTTATTCTAGTACAATATTTGAGATAGAAGATATTGCTTAGAACAAAATGGCTGGTAAGAACCTAAATTATCCCTTAAATCAGAAAAAAAAACTGATAAAAGGAGATCATAATTTTGGAGTCAATCATAAGAAGATATATGTATGAGTCATTTCAATAATATTATGTGAAGTTTTATAACAGTTGTCCACTCCATGTTCTCTGACTTTGGTTTCTATCAAGATCCACAAATCAGGATAGAAAAACATCCTTTAATTTTCTCACTACAGAAACTAGCAAAATTTACCTTGTTGGCTGATCCAAGGAGATCAAACTATGGCAGCACTCGTGATAATATTACTCTAAGCTCCAAACTCATTATCTAAATCACACAAGACTCAGATTTTCCATTTAATGCCAGTGTAGGCCTTGGCACTGGGCCTCGGAGATTATCAGATAGGAGCAAAATTCTCCTATCTCTGTGCGCACATATGCTCTCTTCTGAATGCAGATGCCACACCTAACAACAGCTGTATCTCTCCTGCCAGGATAACTGTAGCTCGACAAAGTTTAAGCAATATTTGAAAAAGTATCTTTTTAATGTGTCTTTGGTTGGTTGGACAAATCCTCTGAATATTTTTGAAATAAAATATTTTATTTGAATATATACAAATTATAAAATATTTCTCACTAGAATACCCCAAACTCATAAAGGATTGCTTCTGAAATCATAAAGTGCAGAGACATAATAAAAAAGTTAAAGAATATTTAAAATGAAACTTGACCCCAGTCACTCTATGATAAAATTGCAACTCACTGTGTAAGAAGACAGTTGGAACCTGATAAAGAGGAAAAGCATTAAGTGAAAAGGCATATGCAGTGACGTGCTTATGAAAATAAAGAACAAAAATACTTGTGTCTCTCACAACTTACTTCTTGAAGATTAAATTAGCTCTGCCAAATGAAAGTCTAGTTTTTTTCCTATCATGAATTGTGTATAGGGAAATAGCCTGACATCATGGGCATTACGATGAATTTTCCAACCAGACTGTTTTATTTACGGTCGGGTAGAGTATACATCTTTAAATGCAATCTCTTCTGAGTTAAAACAACAAATGTAGATCTATAAAAAGAGACCGCAACAAAGCCAGACTCAAAGTTAATGAGGTATTATTTTCCCACCACTCTTTAAGAAATATGAACTACATCGACACTGTGGAGAGGGGTGAAAAGTAGAATGCTGGAACAAAAATGAACCAAAATGAATTTAGCTCTTTCCCAGCCCCAGAGATAATCACCACAAAATCACATTATGTACTTACAAACATCTGGCCCTGAAATATTTTCAGGGCACCTGGAGTAGTAAAGATCTTGTATCGGTTTTTGTCTTCCGTCAATTCATTAAGCTGCAAGGGGCCTGAAATATTAGACCACATTAGTCTCATAAAATTTACACCAGCGTTAAACAATATGCATGTTTGGTTAGGAAAGCAGCCCTTTGCCTCTTTTTGTTAAGAAACAAAGCATTTTATTTTAAGAGATTTCTTTGCTCTTTACACTAATGGAGTCAAGAAACCTGTACTATTTATTGTGCTATATTTTAAGTGGATTTAAAGAATCATAAATTAAGTGGAGTACTTTATTTTTCAATAATGTTTTCTGATATAAGTTAAAATGATATTGGAGAAGTTTAAACTTATAGTTAGCCCAACAGATAACTGTTTGGTGGAAAAATATAGATTAAGAAAACCTTTTTAATCAAATAAACTCTGTTTTCCTGGCTACATGCAGAATGCCTCATTATAACCTAGAAAGCGTGTCAGAGAAAGAGACGTTCTTTTTCCCCAGTTAATATTGCCATATCATTTTTATTGGGATAGTAGCTTCAGAGTCCTTCTAACATTCTAGGAGAAAGCCTGATGTTTTTAATGTAATACTGTTTGCTGTGAGGGTTTGTTCTTCACCCCAGAATATGTGCATGAATCACATTCTTAGCACATACATGATCAACAATAGGTCTGGGTCTCTGCCCATCCTGACGCATTGACCACCTGCCCCCCTATACGTACTACTAAATGTGCCTCTGTTTCTTGTTCCATCCTTTCACTGTACCCCTCATACAGGCAGCTGGGGATCTTGGCCAGGTCCCCAGTACTGAAGTAGTAGGTAATGATCGCCTCTCACCCTTTGTCATCTTTTGGTTTCCAATTTTTTTCTACCTTTACTGAGATATAAGAAGAGATTAAAATTGAGCTTACAAGGTGTGGTTTTAAAATTATAGTGAAAATTAAATTTGTTTCCAATAATATTTTATTGGTACATTATATATATATGTATAAAATTATCCTATTCAGCATAGAGAATTAATACTTGTATATGATTTAACTTGTTTCATTTTCCCCCATTCCTACACCTTCCCTTCAACTCCTTCCACTTCTTGTTTATAAAAACGTTGTTTCCATTTTTTCCTTCTTTTCCTTTTTTTTTTTTTTTACTTTTCCCTTCTTTCCTTTCCTCTTCCCCTTCCCTTGCTCCCCTCCTCATTGGGAGAAAGAAATTTAAGTTTCTAAAGTTTGTTACAGTAAGAAACTTTGCCATTAATCCCCTCAAAATGATCCCCTGCCTTCAAACACTTCCAACACTGGTTCCTGCTGCTTTCTGAGGCACTTCTGCAGGTCCTCTTTAGTGAGTGTCTCCAGCTGCGCTGCTGTGGATGCCTCAGTGTCCTGAAGACATTTGAAACGTTTCTCTTTCAAGATCACTTTAACTTTGGGGAAGAGCCATGTCACTAGTGCCTGATCCAATGGATAAGGTGGAGGAGGATACCATGTAACATTTTTATGAGTTTGTCTTTTCATTGGATGGCACTTGGCTACAGCAGCCACATCTTGTAGAGACACTCAGGAAAGGATTTCAAGAATTTCTTCAGAGGTAACAGCAGTAATGGGTTAAGTATATTCAAAAAGAGGGTGGTTATACTGAGGAGGATTACAGGCAACATATCTTTTATTGTAATAAAAAAGCCCCACAGGACTGTAGTCCTATCTAACCAGTACTTCTACAGGCACTGCATGCAAGATAACAGCACAGACTCTAGGATGAAACTAACCACTTTTACTATGTACTTTAGTTGTGCTGGATCTACTAAATACTACAAAAGAAATATACTAAACCAAGGGAATATTGTATAGTATTGTAGACTTTTCCAGCAGATGAACTCCTTTCCATCCAAAGTTCAAAATCAAACCAGGATACTTTGAATTTTCATACACTGTGGTTCAGCATACACTTACCATTTTGCTACATGAATAATTTAATTCATCAATCTATTGGAATGTGACTTGTGCTTCATAACCATTGGTGAGAAACACACTGATGGTTTCATGAAATTTATCTTCTCAAGGAAAGAAGGAAAAAGGAGTTTAGAACAGAGACATGTATATGATGAAGCCTGATTGATAAATCCACCCAGAATCCAAAAGTGAAACTAATAAAAATTGTCTGAGAATCAAGTAGCATGCTACAACTTGGCTCCTTCTTGAAAAGCTGAAAAGTAAGTTGTTACAATAGGCATTGCCAGAAAGTAAGATTCTGGGTGACTGGAAGGTCATTTATTTACCTCAGCCAATTGCTTCCCCACACTGCCTACCAAATGTCCCCTG
Source organism: Dinomys branickii (assembly GCA_004027595.1). Lineage (NCBI taxonomy): Eukaryota > Metazoa > Chordata > Mammalia > Rodentia > Dinomyidae > Dinomys > Dinomys branickii. The sequence continues at coordinate 96,082 of PVLD010004113.1, read as the reverse complement.
AATAACCGAACAACAAAGATCACCCATGAAGTCCTTGTTTAATGAAATCCCTGCAAATTTAGAGGAAGTGAAACTAAGTTGTATAGATGTGAATAAACAGGTAGCCAGGAGTTCAAGTAACAAAAATGCTGAGACAGATACCTTGTTTGATCTCTAAAGCTGGTTAATTGATTTCATGAAATGAACAGGCATGAGGATTCCCAGCCTTGTCCTAATCAGCAGAGTCATCATGGCATGTTTTCTTGTACTGATGAAGTGTCTGAGGTGATAAGAATTATCATGCCATGGCAACAGGAAAGAAATCACTTAGAAATGGCTGTCAGTGAAATTCTCCAAGGACAAGAACAAGTGCAAAGTTCACAGGCAGATTATATTGGACCGTCTATCAGGGGCCTCACGAATCTGCAAACAGGTTTCAATAAAGATTGACAACTATTACCCTCTCAGGGTTATGTATCCTGAAATAGAAGTCACCTTGGAAAACACAATGAGTGGTTTGAAACAGTGGATTCAAAGAATTTGGACATAATCTTTCTGGTCAAATTAAGCAATTTTTGTTACCAATATTTAGAAATAGGCAGGAGGATGTCCTATTGCATAACCATGACTCACTTTTTATCTTCCTCTAGTCATATTAGCCAATGAAAACACTGAAGAGTATGACACAACTAGTTAAAAAATTAAAAGGAACAGGTAGTGCTTACATTTTTAATCAATTTTGCATGCCTTTATCTGGTAATGTGAGGAACTACTTTGAAGATAACAATATGCAATAGAACATACATTGTTAATTTTCTATCATCTTATTTTGGAATTATCATTTTCATTGTTTTCTTTTTGTTCTCTTTACTATATAAAAAATCTAGAGGACAAGATAAAATCAAAACAAAAAAAAGTTGTTCTAAGATTTCCTCAGTTGTTTAAATAGTGTGTGTCATTAGATTGCTTATGGGAGGACTGTACTGGAAAATTTGATGGGAACCAGTGATAGCAGGATATAGAGGAAAATGAAAATAAAACTATATATGATATCATTATCTGCAAGGTGTTTTCATTGTTTCTGATTTGATGTTATCAGGAAACAGGTTAAATTATTTTCTTATAAAAAGAGACATGGATATTATGCATAAAAATAATAAAAATTGTCTTGGAGAATTTCTCGTGATACTTTGGATTTAGTCAAAACTCCATCTGATCTCAAAGAACCACAAAGGGCTGTGATTGCTAGCCATCCCAAGAGTTCTGTTGCTTTTTACTCGTGAGAATACGGTATAGTAATATTTGTCTAGAGATACAACTAAAGGGAAGTATTAGCAAAGTGGCTGTTAGAAATGATCTTTTGGATAACAATTGATCTGAGCTGGTAACCCCCACTATAGGGAAAAGCTTGGGTCAAACAGGTATATCCATAATGAAATATTATTCAGTTATAAACAAACAAAAAAATCATGTCATTAACATGAAAACATGTGAATGTACAGAAGATCATCATGTCAAACAAAATGAGCCAAACTCAGAAAGACTAATTGCATATTTTTTCATATGTAATATATTAGTCAGATTTTTCTTTGTGGGAACGTAATACCAGGCAGGTTAAAGGAAGACAGGTTTAATTTGACCTTTGGTTTCAAGAGGTGCAGTCCATGGTCAGTGGTTCCAAGACAGAAGCATATTGGTGAAGGGACAGAGAGATAAAAGATGTTTAGTTCATGGATAGCATGAAGCAGAGCGAGGAAGCAGTGCAAAGAGGGAAACATAGCTACCATAATACTACCCACCTTTCGGCCTCCATAACCCATAGGCACACGCAAAACTGTGCTTCATCAATATGCTAGGCATTCTTTAATTTAATCAACTTAACCTACCAGGATTAACAGTTACATGAGGAACCTAAAAGAGAATTAAAAATGAACAATATGACTTGAAAGTAGAAAGTAGACCGTTAGAGAAAATGAAGAGGGCCAGGAGAAAAGGCAGAGAAAGGGATTAGAAGAATGAAAATGATCAGGGCGTGTTACATGCACGTGCAGAATAAATATTTCCAGTGTGAATCCCACTATTCTGCATAACGAGTATGCACTAAAAAGGGGATACAGCATGAGTATGTATAGCTTGTATTAGTCCCCTGGAGAAAAACATTTTTAAAATTACTGTAATATGTAAATCGGAGTGGATGTTAGAGAAAACAGGAAAGACCCTGGTAAGCGACTTTGCCATTCCAGGAAATCAGGTAGCAATACTATTCCATAAGAGCACCTTGGGGAAAAGGCGGGCTGCTCTTGCTTAGATCTGCTACTGCCCATTTGGTAATGTTGAAAGAAACCTGGAGAACTATTTTTATGAAGAATGGAAATTGAATTCCTGCTTTTTGTAGGCTTCAAAAATCAACCCACCTGAATAGTTCAGAGCACCTGCTATTAGTGGCCCAGCAGAGCAAAGCTGACCACTTAAGACAGCGTAGGACCTAATAAGAAAAGTGAAATTTCCACGTAATTTATAAAGAACAACAGACATCATAAAACAGTTTGATGATACCCTCAAAAGTGTGAAAAAGCGTCACTTCCAATTGTGAATGCAGAAAACATGCTTTAAAAAAAGTGGTTATAGATGTGAGGGAAATGCAGGGAGACATCTCTGCTAAGTGATCTTCATTGCAGAAAATTGAAAATATCCTCCCTAAGAAAGAAGATTATTCCAGCCTGAGATGGAGTGATGAGTAATGAAACTGTCCATGTTTGGGTTCAAGTTGGTGCACACTGAACGTAAAATTGCACAATCATGATATGGAGGTTGAGAGAGCTTGATCACAGCATCATAGTCCAAGACTCTTATTGCTAAGGAAAGTACATTTATAAATAATAGCGTTCTTATTGTCCACATTAGAATGTATCTATTAAAACTGTGAAAATAAAGTTTTAAATTACAAGTTGAATCATAAGTTGTAGAAAAGTCATGTGAAACAGATAAAATATAAATCATAGGAGCTAAAAACTGCACCAAATTTATTATTCTGGTCTCATTGTCACATACAGCTACAAATGACGTTTTATACATTTCCTTAGCTTGATGAGTATTTCCTACCTCCTACCTAAGATATATACAACCATCAAATAATATATAATCATTAAGAAAATTATCGAGAACTTGGAACTCATAAAAATAAGTGAACATTGTTTTCAGGGACCTAAGATTTTAAATCAATTTATTACTTGTGTTTTTATATATGTAGTAAAGAAAGTACCAAATTTCTAAATCTTTAACCTTTGCATTGTGAGATTTTTAAGACTGTAATCTACCTAGTATGGGATCAGCCCTAAAAAAGCTGAAGCATCTTTGACTGAGTTGTCTTAGTTTTGTTTTAACTTTCATAGTCATATATTTTCTAGAAAGTATTATATGCATCTCGGTAAGAATGATATAAAAAGCTGAAGAGCCCTATGTGATGTATATCTCAATTAATAAGCCAATTCTTTTCAAAAAGAACTTTCAAAATGTATGAATTTAAATTTTTAAAGGGAGTACATATTTTATTTTTTATTTTAAAAGTAAAAGAACAAAAACATATTAACAAACATACATCCACTTACAAAGTAGCACAAGAATAGTACAATCAGAACTGAATTACAGACAAGGTGATAGAGAATTAACAATGGTTGTTGAATTACATACTGATATCTATGAAGTGTATACTCAGGAAAACAAATACAGACACGCAAGACTGATCAAACAACTAATCATTAACTGTTCCTTACAATAAAGTGACATAAATCAGTAGTAGAACTCTGTTAGCTATCCTGCACATACATACATACATACATACATACATACATACATAATTATCCCCTTCTTCCTTCTTTCTCTCCCACCATCTCAGCTGCTCCCTACTTTTGAGCAGTTTCCTTTCATTTCACACTGTTTATCATACCTCGTAATTTATATTCACACTTTCAGGTTTCTACACCAGTGATACAATATGCTGCTTATGCAGGTGCATATGATTTATTTCACTTATGAGTATGATCTCTTGTTGTGAACATTTACATATAAAAGCCTTGAGATGTCTTTCTTTAGAGCTGAATAATATTCTGTTATATAAAAATTCCACAATTTTCTTTATCCAGTCCTCAGGGGATGGACATTTGGGTTGCTTCCACGATTTAGCTATTACAAATTGAGCTGCTATAAACATGTGGGCAGATATATCACTGTGATATGATAGTTTCAGATCTTCTGGGAAAATACCCAGAAGGGAAATACCTGGATTGAATGGGACCATTAGACCTAGTTTGCTGAGGAATGTCCAAACTGATTTCTACAGTGGTTTCACCAGTCTGCATTCCCACCAGCAGTGGAGAAGAGTTCCTATTTCTCCACAGCCTCACCACGTTTGTTATTGGTTGATTTCTTAATGCTAGCCATTCTTACTGGGGTGAGATGAAATCTCAACACTGTTTTAGTTTGCATTTTTCAAATGGGTAATGATGCTGAACATTTTCTCATATATGTATTTGCCATTTGTATTTCTTTCTGTGAGAAGTGTATATTCATCTCAGATGCCCATTTTAGGGTTAGGTCTTTGAATTTGGGGAGGTTCAGATTTTTCAATTCTTTATATGACATCCAGCTAGGCTTTTTTCCCAGTTTGTGGGTTTTCTGTTTTACTCTGCTGTGGTTTCTTTAGATGTGTAAACACTTTGCAGTAAGATGAGGTCCCAGTTGTTGATTGTTTGAAGTGTTTCCCTTTCACTTTGATTTTTGCTCATGAACTCTCTGCCTACTCCTATGTCTTCAAAATTTTTATCTACTTTCTTTTCCAAGAGATTTAGAGTTTCTGTTTTAATATTGAGGTCTGTGATCCCTTTTGACTTGAGTTTGCTGCATGGTGACAGACTTGGGTCTATTTTCAGTCTTTGGCAAGTGGCAAGTCAATTTTTCCAGCATCATTTATTAAAGAGGCTATCTTTCTTCTAGTGAGTTCGTTTTGCCCCTTTGTTAAAGAATAGGTGACTAAGTGTGTTTGTGGTTGAGGCTGCATCTTCCAGTTTGTTCCATTGATCCTCAGGTCTGTTTATTAGCCAGTATCATGTTGGTTTTATTACAATAGCTTTATAACATAATTTAAGGTCAGGGATTGTGATTTCACCTGATTTGTCTTTCTTGCCCAGGATTGCATTTACTATTCTGGGTCACTTCTGGTTCTCATTGAATTTAAGGAATGTTTTCTCTGGGTATGCTAACAGTAGTTTAGTGGGAATTGTGGTAGTATGGCCATTTTCACAATGTTGGGTCTTACTATCCATGAGCAAGAAATATTTTTCTATTTACTGAAATCCTCTTAATTCTCTAAATTTTTCATTGAATAGATCTTTTACTTCTTTTGTTAGACGGATTTCTAAATATTTCATTTTCTTGGATGCTATTTTGAAAGGTATGGTTTCCTTAATTTCTCTCTCAGTCTGTTTGTTGTTTATGTTTACGATTGCTATTGATTTTTTGGTGCTGACTTTGTATCCAACTACATTGCTGAATTTGTCAATTAATTCAAGTTTTCTAGTGGAATGTTTGGGGTCTTCTGTGTAAAGTATCATGGCATCTGCAAGTAGTGATAGTTTCATTTTTTACTTTCCTATTCTTATCCCTTTTATTTCTCTCTTTTGTCTAATTGCTCTGGCTAATGCTTCCAGAACTATATTAAATAGGAGTGGTGACAGTGAACATCCTTATCTTGTTCCTGACTTTAAAGTGAAAGATTTTAGTTTTTGTCAATTTAGTATGATGTTGGCTGTTGGTTTGTCATAGATGGCTTTGATCAGATTGAGGTAAAGGCCATCTATTCCTATTTTCTGTAGGGTTTCTAACATGAATGAACGTTGGACTTTGTCAAAAGATTTTTCTGCATGTATTGAAATGATCATGTGGTTTTTGTCTTTGGCTCTATTGATATATTGTATTACATTAATTGATTTGTGAATATTAAGCCATCCCCGCATTCCTGGACTGAATCCAACCTGGTCATGGCATATAATTTTCTTTATGATTCACTGCATGCCATTTGTTAGCATTTTATTGAGTATCTTTGCTTCTACGTTCATTAGGGAGATTTTTCTATAGTTCTTTTTCATGGTTGGGCCTTTCTCAGGTTTTGGTATCAGTATAATACTTGCCTTCAGAAATGAATTAGGGAGAATTGCATGTTTTTCAATTTCATTGAAGAGTTTTATGAGTGTTGGCATTAAATCTTTGAATATTTTATAGAATTCTGATGTGAATCCATCAGGGCCTGGGCTTTTCTTTATCATGAGTTTTAATTACGTTTTCAATCTCATTAATTGATACTGAGTTGTTCATGATTTTTATATCTTCCTGATTCAACTTTGGTAATTTGTACATATTGAGGAATCTGTCCATTTATTCTGAGTTTTCTATCCCATATGAGTAAAGATTTTCAACATACATTAATGACCTTTTGAATTTCTGTAGGATCTGTGGTGATTTCAGTTTTTCATTCCTTATTGCATGAATTTGAGTTTTTTCATTTCTTTTTTTGATAAGGTTGTCTAGGTGTTTATCAATTTTATTTATTCTTTGAAAGAACCAACTCTTTGATTCATTTATTTTTTGAAGTGTTTTCTTTGTCTCAGTTGTGTTAATTTTTGCTCTGATCTTTATAATCTTCTCCCTCCTTTGGGCATTGGGCTTGCCTTGTCCTTTTATTTCTAAAAGTTTGAGGTGCAGCTTTAATTTATTTATTTGTTCTCTCTCTGTTTTCCTTATGTGTGAGTTCACCATTATAAATTTCCCTCTGAGAATTGCTTTTATTGCATCCCACAGATTCTGGTAGTTTGTATTTGCATTTTCATTTGTTTGATATTTTTAAAATTCTTCTTTAATTTCTCTTGTACCCCATTGGTTGTTCAGGATATTGTTGTTTAATTTCCAATTATTTGTGGAGTTTCTAGAGTTCTTTCTGTCATTAATTTCCAATTTCATTGCACTATGGTCAGATAATATGCATGGGATAATTTCATTTCTTTTTCATTTAAGTAGGTATATGCTCTATGGGCTAGAATATGGTCTATTTTTGAGAAAGTCCTATGTACAGCTGAGAAAAATATGTATTCTTATGTCATGCAGTGGAACACCCTATAAATCTACTAAGTCCATTTGTTCACAGCTTTGGTTCAGATCTTTTATTTCTTTGTTGAGTTTTTGTCCAGTTGACATGTCTCTTTGCATCAAAAGGGTGTTTAGGTCCCCTATCACAATAGTGTTACTGATTATTTGGTTTTTCAAGTCTGTCAAGTTTTGACTTATATAATTTGGTGTTCCAATATTTGGTGCATACATGTTTAAGATTCTTATCTCTTCCTTTTGTGGTTTTCCCCTAACTAGTATATAGTGACCTTTTTATCTCTTTTGATTGTTTTTGGCTTGAAGTTTATGTTGTCTGCAAACATACTAGCTACCCCTGCTTTTTTCTGGGAACATGTTGCATGGAGCATTGTTTTCCATCCTTTGTCTTTCAGTCTGTGGATTTCCTTTTGAGTAAAGTGTGTTTCCTGTATATAGCATATTGTGGGATTTTGTTTCTTAATTCACTCTGCCAGTCTGTTTTTTTTTTTTTTTTTTGACTGGTGAATTGAGGCTATTTACATTTATGGTTATAACTCATATACATTGGTTTATCTTTGTCATGCTATGTACTTGCTGTTGGTTTCCTACTTTTGCCATCTGTTTAATTGCTTTCTCTGCTTGACGGTTCCTTTCTATTATTATTGTTGAGATGGTGGTCTCTTTTTTCTCTGTCTATAATATTTTTCAGTACTTTTTGTAAGGTTGGTTTGGCACTCATGAAGTTCTCCAGTTGTTCTTTGTTGTGCAAATATTTTATTTCTCCATTGAATTTGAAGGATAGTTTTGCAGGATACATCAGTCTGGGTTGGAAGTTACTTTGTCTCAGAATCTGTAATACCTTAGTCCAAGCTCTTCTTGATTTCATGGTTTGTGTTGAGAAGTGTGCTGTGATTCTGATGGGCTTTCCTTTACAGGTGATCTGTTCCTTTTCTCTAGCAGCTTTTAATATTCTGTTTTTCTGCTGGGTATCTGAGATCTTGATTATTATATGTCTGGGTGTGGTTTTATTTTGGTTATGGCTAGTTGGAGTTCTATATGCCTCATTTAACTACACTTCAGTATCTTTTACCATGCTTGTGAAATTTTCTGCTATTATTTCTGCAAATATTCTTTTTATGCCATTTGTGTTGCCTCCTGCTCTTTCATTGATTCCTATCACTTGGACATGATTTATCTTTGCCTCCTCTTGCAGCTGTTGGATTAATTTTTCCTGGATCCTTGATGATTTTAAGAGATCCTTCCTTTCACTGTCGCTAGCTGCCATGCTGTCTTCAAGATGTGAAATTCTACTCTTTCAAGCCGTTTTGCAAGCTTTTAGCAGAAAGTTTTGATTTCTTGCAAATCTCTTTGAGTCTGTTTCATGTGTTCTAATTCATTCCTAAATTGCTCCTGTAATGTTTCCATCTGTTGCCTATGTTCATCTATTTTTTTATGTTTCTTCTCTAGATGTGCAGAACATTTCTTTCATTATTATTGTCATTTCATTTTTTGCATGAGAGATTATTTCTTGTCTGATCTCTTATATGGCCTGATGGAGTTGTTTCTTTACTTCAGATGTGATCATTTCAGAGATTTCATGTATGTGGCTTCCAAATTGTCCTATGTCAATGTCTCCTGGACTTGTTCAGGGTGGAGTTGAGTTTGGAGACTTAATTTTGCTCCTGCATCTTTTCATTTTGGATGTCAGATGAAACATGCTGAGCTATAAGCTACCCACGCAGCTCACCAAAGGACTCTACGGACCCTAATTTACCCGGATATCAAACTTATCCCAAGATGGAGGTGCCACTTTCTGGACTGAGTTCCTTCTGTGTTCCAAAGGTACAGGGCAGAGCGCACGTGCAGGCCTCACCTGCCAAGAGATAGTTCCACGGAGATGGGCCACTGAGATGCCACTTCCTGGTCGAGCTCCTTCTCTGTCCCTATGTGTTTTAAAACACCTATATAACAAATAACGCTGGCTGAGCATCACTGCTTTAGAATGTAGAGAGATGATTCAGCACTTCCTTCTAAAAAGGAGTAGAGAAGAGGGAGAGAGTGAGAGAGGCAAAGAAGGAGACTGGGAGAGGGAGAGAGAGAGGGAGAGAGGGGAAGTACATATTTTAAAATAAGAAGTCATTATTTTATTTTATAAATGAAACCTGTTGAAAAGGAGACCTTTAAATGGTGTTAGAAACAGGATGAATATCCATTAAACTTTAATTCTAATATCCTTTACACATATATAGTCTCAGTGTTTGTCTTCAGTAGTAAATGACACACAGTCTGTTTTTGGTTCAGTGTTTATTGATTTATTTGGTTAAACTTAGTTGCAGAATAGAATTTTGAGTTTCTAACATTGATATTTAAATCTATTATCTCCTCATATCCTTTGGTTTGAAGAGACCAGTCTATTAATGACAGTAGATGAGCAAAGGATTCACCTGTTGCAGTGTGGGTCCTTAGCATGTAAAACAGCTTTTGTTCCTCGTTCCTTGCCCAGGGAGGACTTCCCCCTCTGCAGATATCTTCTGCTTTTCTCCTGTCACCTGTGGCATTCTGTGAGCCAGGAACACCCAGTGTGTTGAGTGACGCTGCATGCACAGCACTGATGATTTCTTTTGATATCATTGCTGGTAAGCCTCGTTGCATAGCTGTCCCTGAACACCACCAGTTACACTGTGAGGTCACTTATATCAGATTTATGTTTTGAGGTTTGTGACAGTAGACAGCTTTATGAACTGACTATAGATAATGATAATGTGTTATATATTTGAAAATAAATCACAGTATTTTCACTGTAAAGAAATGATGCATTTTAGAAAAAAGTCAGTGCAAACAAGCAAAATAATGCCAGGTAAAATAGCTCAATGATAGGTGGAGGGCAGACCTAGCATGCTGCGAGTCTTGTGTTCCACCCACAGTACCTCAATAAAGTATTAAATTCTAGCAGCATAAAATTTACCCTAGCTCCACACTGTACTGCTGTAATAACTTTGCAGGCACTTGTGTTGGTCCTGTGGTGAGCTCCAGGGTCTCCTAAATTCCATGTCACACCAACGGGCTCCTTCTGAGTGGTTCCTCTCTCAAACAGATAGCACACTGGAGAAAAAAGTGATCTCTCCTGATTCTGGCTTTCACTATTTGAAATAAACTTGTTAAGATCTCAATGCAGTGGTGCAGGCCTATAATCCTAGCACTCTGGAGGCTGAGACAGGAGGATCACTGAGAGTTGAAGGCCAGCCTGGGCTATACAGTGAAATTTGTCTCAAAATTCTAAATAAACAAACAAATAAATAAGTTTTATTTTACAGGTAAGGCTTTAATGAACAGCAGGTTAATAGCTAAGATTAGGAAAATAAAAGTTTTACATAGACATTCACTGGCCTGAGGTAATCTTTAACCTTTTGTTCTTCAAGAGTTAACTGCATATTAATTTAAAGGAAATTAGAGCAATGACATATCCAGAAATCAATACGCTTTTCTTTTATCATAATCTATATACTTTCTATGTCAAAATAAAGTTTTAAAATTTTGGTTTTGATTTTCATTTTACTTTTGAGATGGGCATAGCAAGGGTTTCAATCATATGCAAATATTAACTATTTTCTAGTTTTTTTCTATGAATTTGTGTCTATTTTAATCACATTGATTTTAGCATGGAAGGATGATAATTTTAATAACCAATGTCTAACAAGATGGCAGGAATATAAATCAATAATGAAATTCCTGTATGATAACTTCTAAAAAGTATTCCCTATGCATAGTATAGTAAAGAAATGTACCAGATTCATGATGCATTAAAGAAGAAAATGAGCAGGAATCACCTGTGCTATGGTGGGTTTTACAGGAGAATGGTTTTCTTTTCTTTTTCTTTTTTGGAAAAGAATGTAGGCAAAAATCTTGAAGACATAGGGGTAGGCAGAGAGTTCATGAACAAAAACCAAACCACATGGGAAATACTTGGAAGAATAAACTGTGCTCTCATCGTACTGGTTTTCAATTTTTCCAATTTTTCCCTCTTAGTTCAGGTCTTCAATCCCTAGGACAAGGCACTGGACAACATATCTTCCTGGATTATTACCTGCTGTCTTGATAATTCCATTGGGCTTCATCAGCTCTCCCAGTTCATTCTCAGGGTACAGTACTTAGAACACACACGTACTGAAATTTCTCTTTTGTGTGCCACTGTCACCAGATTTCAGCTCTTCTGCACCTCACCCTTTTTCATTGATCCCCCAGAATAATGCCTAATTTCACAGTGAAAGCTGAAGAAAATACTGGAAGGGAGTTTGCAGGGTGCACTGGACATCAATAAGTAGACAAGTAAAAAGGAAGTTTCCCCACTGGGAGAACAGTGAGGTGGTATGAAAAAGTGCAAAGCATAGAACATCGATGAATGTTTTTAAAAATATACAAATAAATGAAAGAAAATCCCCATTCATTTATTGAAAGAATTAACATGGTTAAAGTATCCATAACACTCAAAGCAACTGATAGATTCAAATGCAGCCCTATGCATTGTTTTCTTATGTCATTTACACCTCAATACAGCTATTAAAGGAAAATAGAAAGATAAAGGATTCTGTGTAGTCAAGTAAATCATTAGACAGGTTAGGCAATGTGTGGGTTCACTCATGAAGAAGGGTCAGGCCAGACAGTGAAAAGCCTGAATTATTACTTTAAAATACCTCAATTTTAACCTGAAGTTGTTGGCAGCCTTTGGAAGAGATTAAGCAAGAGCCACTTTAGCCATATCAGCATTCCACTTAACAATAAAATAAACTGTTTTTTCTATGACTGCCACCAAAATAATTACCAATATAACCCAAACACTTTCTTTAGAAGATTTCAAGTACATTCAGGATCTTGAGTTACTATAAATTTCCACATATTACATTATGTACATTTTGTCTTTATGTGATCACTAGTCTCCAAAGAAGTACCAGTTAATGAATAGTCTATTTTATAGGAAAATACAAGGCATAGATTGGTAAATTATATCTTAATAAAATAGATCACAAAATATTCCATGAGAATTTATTTTATAGCATACATTATAACCCTTGAGGACTTGTCTTAATTTATTACTTGACTTTAAGAAGAGTAAATTACAGTTCAGAGGATGAATTACAAACAGAAAGCTTACAAATACAGACATTTATGATTTCATCACTTTCTTTACTTCTGAACATGCAGTACTGGTATGGGCTTTAAAATTTAACTCTTTCTACATTTGTCAGTATGAGGAAAACCACAATTTTGTTTCTTCCTCATTAAACTCTTATTTTTTGATCATTAAAATTAGCCTTTGTCTTATTTTTGGAAGAAGAAAAATAGCAGTACTCCATATCTAGTAACATCTAGTTACTTTTCTTGTTGCGGAGACAAAATATCCAATACCCAAGGAGGAAAGGTTTATTTATCTCACAGTTTGTAGAGGTTTCAGTCCATGTTCAGCTAGCTCCAAGGCAGGGTGGCACGGCAGAGGTACAGTCGTTCATCCTCGTGGAAGACAGCAAAGGCAACAAGAGGGGAAGAGAAAGCAAGCCTTCTTCCATCTTTCATTTGTATGCAGGCTACCGGCCCTAGGGTAAGCGTAGCACTCAATCCCAACATTAGACCATGAATCAATCACAAACTCTGGAGGCCCACCCTCATGACTGTATAAGGATTTGGTGGGGCTTTGAGGCACAAACCATAACACACAGATTTTCAGAATGATATAAAATATTAATGTACTATTCTATTTCTATTTTAGTGTGATTCTTTTTCATTTTAAAGAGAATACAAAATAATAAAAACATTAGAAACAATATAGAATTTCACTAAATATGGTGATAGGAATTCAACAATGGTTGTTATGTGGCATATTGTTGTCTTCAGATTAGTTGTTTAGATTACCAGATATAAGCATGCAAAATAATGTAATTTTTGATGTGTATATCTATTTATAATAATCAGTAGATACTTTATAATACTATATGTAAGAATTCAACCTTTTATAAAATACACCATTGTCTCACCTTGATAGAGATCATGGACCTCTACATGCATGTTAGTAATATTTTCATCATGAATAAAAAATTGTGACTAATATTGACCATTATATATGAAATAAAGCAATAACAACTCATGGATAATTTTCACTGGCATTATTTACCACATGTGGATACATAAGAGACTTGGCACGAAAAATTGAATCTGTCAGTACTCCACTGCTTATAGTTCATTTAGAATAGCTTATCATGATGCAAAGTTACAGGCTTGGCAATGCAGCATTTCTTCAGAAAAAAAAGTTCTTCAATTTCTGGCATAATTGGCTAACCCTTAATAAATTAGATTATATTAGGAATGGGACTGAGAAACAGATAGGATGACACCTGCTGGAAAAATAGTATTAATTTAAAGACGCATAAAGAGAAATATTTTGAAAAAGATGGCTATGAACTGTGAAGTATATCTCTGCATAAAGAAACTGTGTTTCTTCTCTCCATGTTATTGGTAAGTCATGCAGTTTTAGGTAAAATATATACATTTAATATATACAATATGGATTCATTTGATGCTGTAATATTAAGTAAAGTCAATAAGAATCAAAGTATCACATGATTTTTCTAATGAGAAAACTAAAATATGAATAAATGAAACAGCAAAATAAAGGATTGATAGTTGGAAATGGAGATAGAGCTTTTGCAAAAAGAAAGGTTCTAAGAGATGCAGAGAACAAAGAGGGAGGAAAGCGGAAGGAAAGACAAAAACTTAATGTTATGTACATATACCAACCTCTTAACTAATCATGATGAATGTAGTCATTATGCACTGTAAACGTGCTAATAAAGTTGTGTGAGTGTATATATGTATACAGACACACACACGGAAACTTTATGTACACATATATTAGCAAAATTGTGTATATACATATAACTAAGTCAAGGAAGAGGACCTAGAGCTACACAAAAGAAGTTAGACATCAGAAGAACTCTGTCTAGATAAGAATTAGAAAGGAGATATGGAATGAAAGAATACAAGCGATGAAAATAAACAACACTGAATTTCCTGACAATAACAAGTCTTCATATACTTTTAATAATAATAACAAGGCTGTTGTGAAATTTTAAGTTAATCACAGTAGACTAACCATACTTTCTAAACTTTTTTCTGCCCTAAGACCTCATTAAATCTTAAAAATACCAAATATCTTATATGAGACATACACAATAGCAAAAAGGGTATAAGAGAGCATACTTTTAATACAATATCAGAAGTTAAAAAGTGTATGGAGCAAGTGGTCGGTAAATTGCAGGACTGTTAAATACAAGACTAGTCAACCAACAGAGGACAGAAATTAAGCTGAGGCACACTAAAATTACAGCTGCCATAGCTCTTAGAAGGTGGGATAGACATGAGACTGAAGTGGACCATGATTTTCTTTCTTATTCAGCTGAGTCCTATACCTTTTGTTTCCAAAAGAACACAAAACTTAGGTTATTCTCTGCAAGGGAGACTCAGTGATCATAAAGGAGGTGCCAGTCATCCCATGTTTTGAGGGTGATAAGTTAAATGACAGACAAATGAATTTTTAAACAGTAAAAGTATAAAAGACAAGGGAAAGAGAAAATTATAAACATTCACAGAAATAAGTCTATAAAGATATAAGTAAAAAATCTTGTGCTTATGAAATAAAATAATCAATAAAAATAATTTAGGTCAAAATTTTGGTTATAATTTGGGTAAAAATTAACATAATTATGTCAATGGAAACAGATGGAAAGTTAGAAGACAAGATTGAGTAAACCTCACTGAAAAGTAACAAAATGATTAGAAAACAGAATTCTAATTCATCAGGACTAACATCTACATAAAGTCACAAATTGAAAAAAGGAAAGGAAAAGCTGAGATCAGTGGTATCTGCCTTGTGTTCTGGGAGTCTGAGGTTGTAGGATCAGAAATTGGAGCTCAACCTAGAGAGGTTTATGACCGGATCACGTCTCAAAAATAATAGTAATTATAATGGGTGGAGTTCAGTGCCAAGGCCCTAGACTCAGGGTCTAGTAACACACACACACACACACACACACACACACACACACACACACACACACACACACTTTCTCTCACAAGAAGAATGAAAAGAAATGAAAGAAGGAAGAAAGGAATGGAGGGAGGAAAAGGGAAGGAAGAAAGAAGCAAGAAAGCAAGAAAAAAAGAGAAAGGAAATCTAAATGATTGACATATATTACAAAAAGAACTTTTAGAAATGGCTCTCTGCGACTTTCATATCAACTGATGTGTTAGAAGTTGTAGTAATTAGAATGTTCTCAGACATCTTAATATCAAATTAGAAAATTTCAAAGATATGCTTTCTTTTATTAAAGTACACTTTTTCATTTGCTGAAAAATCAAGTAATATGATAAAGACATTTATCAAATGGTTTTGTCTGAAATACCCATTCATAGAATATTCCTGAGACATGACCACTATGAAGGGGCACCATGAAGTGCCTAAGACTAGAGAGGGAGTGACCTGGGCCGCTTATTTTCACATTCAACGTGCGAAGGCTTCAGCCCTGCCCCTCACAGACAGGCCTCCAGCTGCTGCCTAAGTAGCTCATCCGCACATGCATCTCAGGTTGTATCCAGGTGGGCACCTCCCGTGTACCAAACCCTGATGCTGCAGGGCAGGCTCTGATTAAAAAAAGACTTGGGTGTTCTGTTAAAAGAAGTAACTAAACTCTATTAAAAGAAATAAATACACCAAAAAAGGGAAATAAGGATAAGGCGAGCAAAAACTTGGAGATTTGAAAGCAAAAATAAGTGAAAATTTCACCTGATGATGCTACATGGGGGAGCAGGATGTGAGTAATGCCTAATGGTTTTAGGTTCTGCAAACTGAGTGCAAAATCATATGGGAAATGTGTGCAAAGTTCTCAGAGAAACAGGAAAGGACGTCTGGGCAAAACTTGGCAGAGCAGGAGTGTTCACTAAAATTCCTTTTAAATTTCTTGCATTGGTTCTTTTTGAAAATTTTTATTCATCATATGCTTATTGGCCTTCAGGTATCTGGTCAGCATTAGGTCAATGCTGAGGACACAGCAATGATTAAGAACAAGTTTCTGTAAATACTCTGTAATGTGTAAATGAGAACACACAATGCTGTAACAGGTTACCTTTGTGAAATCCCCATCACTGAGCTGTAACACGCGACTCCCTCAATCTAAAGGAGGGGACACTTACTTGAGCCAGTGTTTACAGTAGGTTCTTTTCAAAGATGCTGGTTACAGTGCAGAAGTGATGAGGCAGACAGCACAGCAGCTCATGCCACGGCATTTAGGAAGCAGGGGGAAAGAGGGAAGCTAAAAAAGGTAACACCCCTTTTCAGGTACACAGCGTGAGCCGACTCTCCCCAGCAGCCCCCACCTCTGAACAGCACAGTCAGCTGTGAACTCAGTGGACTTCCTCACTGATGAGTACCGCATCCATGCGCTCTAATCCCCTTCCACGCAAGTGGAACTTCCAGGGAAGTATTTCTTTTTTTACCTAAACCATCACAGATCACCGTGCAAGTAGTCTGAGAACACAAATAAGGAATAATAAATGCTTGTGAGAGAGGTTGTCAGAGATAGTTTACTTTAAGAAGTGCCCTTTAATTTAGGTTCTGAAGTAAAACTAAGATTGTTTTATCAGTAGAATTATTTTTTCTTTCTTCTGTCTTAATTTTCCATGTTCTAACAATTTAAAATTATGAATTCTTACACAGAACTTGTATAATACCTGTAAGCTGATAAATACTTGGCCCAGTGGCGATTCTACATTTTTCAACATCAATAGCTTGATACTGCATTTCCATTACCTCGGTCATTATGAAAATTCTTCCTTAATTTGTGTGTCTGTGTCCATCTCTATCCATCTAATCTGTGTCTCATGGACGACTTATTCTTTTCTTTCTGCTTCTTCTGTATCATTTAGTAAAGTTTAATGTCATCCTCTTTTCTGATTTTTGGAATGTGTTTATCATCTCGAATTCTCTCCCTCTGCCATAGTTTCAATAAAAGGGGAAGTTATATATATATATATATATATATATATATATATATATATATATAAACATACATATATATATATATATAATCAAAAGAGAAATCAGAGTATCAGCCATAGTTTTACACATCTTCATAATGATCATTCTTAGTGTTTTTCTTTAAATTTAGCTCTTCTTTCATTTTATGTTTAGTCCCATCCATGCACTATACTTTAAAGAAAAACACACAGAAAGCACATCAAATGATGTTTGACCCACAGAAGAGAAGGCACAACAGGACATGAAAAGTGCCTTCCATTACCTGAAGGGCCATTTTGTGGAAGAAGAATTACATTTATTTTGTTTCCACAGAGAACAGTTAGCACCAAAGCTTAGAATTTCAAGGGGGCATATTTTTGGATCCATGCATGATGTACACTTATAAAATGTGGGTTGACCAAAAAAATTGAACTGGTAAAATATGAAGAATTTATCTTGCCAGTAAGGAAGTGTCAAATACAAATTGAACGGCAATTTGTTAAGGCTGATATTTATGGGGATTGATGCATCAACTGAGGATAGAACATTATAGTTTTTAAAGTCTATTGTAACAGCAAGATAACATTGTGCCATGATCCCCTTAGATCTTCAATTTTCTGTCAGGTCAAGCATACCTCAAACATAATTCATCGTGTTTCTTCCTAAGTCCACTTTCCAGATGACTTCCCATCTGCCGATAGAACCATCTCTGCACATATCATCATGAATACTAGAGACTTCAGCTGCGGGCCTGGCTCATTTTTTTCCTTTGTTTCTCATGCCTAACCAGTCATTCAGTCAGTCACCCATCCTTTGGTAGAGTTCCCATAATTTTTTTCTTTATTCTGTTCATGGCCATGCTTCCGATTTTTAAACTTCCCCAGAGCTCTATCCTGTATAAAGTTAAATTTGTCTCATACCATCATTTGGCTCTGGATTGTGTTCCCATAATATACTCTGGAAAATATGCAGGCTTGCTTTAAAAACTTTACTATACTCTATTAAGTAAGCAGAAAACAGTAATTTTATAAACATGTACATAATTGAGTTCCTTTAAAGTGACGTTCAATGAATCTAAAGCATTACCTCATCAGTTTCTCTTTTAACCAATGTCTATTGTCTTGATGGTACAAAATCTTCCAGTAAAAATGTTTGACTATCACCGAAAACAAACAGGACTTTTTATGGAAAAGTTGCAAGAATGATTTGTCTTGAACATATTTCTAATTCTTTTATCTGTGCTTTGGTCTTAAATATTTCCCCCTGCTTTGTCTCTTTGTAAAATTTATCCCCTTTCTACACCATTTAAAAATAACTTTCATTTCTGAATTGCCTACATGTAGAATTCATTTGGAACTTAATTCTAGGCTTTACAATTTTTGTATAACTTTTAATTTATATTTTAATAGGTCCTAAATATGATACTTAAAATCTTAACACAAAAATATTTGTACCAAACAAGGGGCCCTTCACTGCAATACAAATATATATATATGTTTTAAAAATATATAGTTTATATATGAATATTTCTCTTTGTTACATGGTATGCACATAGTTATCTTTTTATTAATATCTGTCAGGACAGTCACTAGCTTCCTTCATCTCCATGCCTCCTGACTTGTCCAGACTGGCTGTGAATCATAGCTGGGAACTAGGCATTTCAGGAAGACAAAACAGCTTGGGAGTACTAGTGAACTGTAATGATTATGATTATAAGATCCAGTAAGCTATTTGAATGGAATCAATGTCTTCATAGATATTAATGTATTTTAGCCAGGTACAGTGGCACACACTTGTCATCCCAGTACTCAGGAGGCTGAGGCAGGAAGATCATTGTGAGTTCAAGACCAGCCTGGGCTACAAAGTGAGCTCAAGGCCAGCCTGAACTGCGTAGTGAGACTTTGCCTCGAAAAGTCAAAAGCAAACAAACAAAAAGATATTAATGTATTTTAGTAACAAATTAAATGAAAAACGACAACACCATAAACATGTACATATGCACAGTACAGGACAAATCGTGTAGTGAGAAGCGATGCGATCTCTTGTATAATGTAAATGCTATAGATGCCATTTAATCATTATTAAGAAAAATTTAATTGTTCTTCAAGTCCAACTCTAACATACCCAAATACATATTTGGACAATGTGCTTTTATCAGAAAAGTGATTAGTTTTATTTTAATTTTTACAATGTTGAAATTTTTCCATTCCTTCCATTTTTGGTTTGCATTTATGCTTTATGGTTTCATATTTTCATAAAATTTGATATAAATTTTTAAAATCCTAACACATAATTCTATTTCCTATTTTCCTATTTAGAGTCATATGCTTAGTTATCTTCTGACCCTTCGGACAGAAAAAGTTATGTTAGTGGGACTGAGTGAAAATGCATTATTTGGTTGATGGTTTTCTTTTTTGTTCTTGTTTATATTGATAATGGAACGACTCACACCGTGGCACGTATTCAGCACAGTCTGTAAACGAAGGTCTTTGGGGTAATCGTTACAGATCTCTTTTGAAGCCCTGAGAGATTTTCCGCAGCAGATGCTGCAAAGAATGCTGCAGCACAAGGCCGTGAGAGCAGATGTCCGTGCTACTCAGCAGTCACCTTCCTAAGCAGCTTTTCTACCTGGTCTTTTCTTAGTTACTTTAGCCTGTCCACAGCAATACATTTCTCCACAGTCCCTTAGTTACCCACTTCTCTTTCGGCTGCCGCTCCACTAGGAAGCTAAAGCAACAAGAAAAATTATGTGAAAGCAGGGAAGTGCTGAACGGAACGTGGTACTGCGTGCAGGTGGTAACCTATAGACATCCTGTGGCATCCTGTGGCTCGGCCTGCTTGAAATAAATCTCACAAAAAATAATTGTGCAACAACAAATAATAATTATCACAATACAATATATATTTGAGTGTTACTGCTACCTTATGCTCAAAAATTGTTATTAAGCAGGTACTCTTTGAGCATGAAGATATGGAACATATAACTCTTCAGAGTTATTGTTTTCCTGTGTATATACTGAATTTTTCTGAGCTTCACACTCTCTACCTATAAATGGATTTCTAAGAGGTCGTATTTATTACCTCTTCTGGTAAACATGATGTACATTAGGTTGAAGAGAAAAATGAATGCATGCTTCCAACAGGCTGGTAATTACTTTTTGAAATAACTGTTCAGAGAAGCCAGCCCAATCTTCAGTCTTTGAAATAGCTTTAAACTAGAAAAAAATCTTTTCTTCAAGGTAGGATATTGCCCATACATGAGGAAAAACATATGATTGTTTACTGCATTTTGGATTTTAATATTAAAACTAAATTAGTAGTATATTTTTTAGCTCTCTAGAATTTCACGTGCCTATCATAATAGTCAATATTCCTCCTCTTAATTCAGCATCTCCTGGAGACGTGCTTTATGTACTGAATGTGACAGAGTTTGCTGCGTTTCCAATGAATGGATTATCTGTGAATGGGAAGTGACCTTTGAACGTATTGCTCTTTTTCCGCTTATTCTCTACACAATGTAAAAGTTACACAAGATTTGTTTTCATTTTTAGTCACCATTCCCTTGTAATGAAAAAATAGTGGTATACGTTCTATGATAGTTAATAATTCAAAAATACAAGGACTCCTTATCCAAGTTATTTTACCTGTATTTGATTTTGTCTTTCTTCAACAATTTTGCCCTCAAGAAAAATCTATGTCTGCCATTCACAATGTTATAATTTCTTCATTGTCACAGTCATCCTTACATGGCTATGGTGTAAAAAGTGTTTTCCAGGAGTGTATAGTTTAAAAGTTCCTTTCTTTGAATACACATTTTTTTTGTAAATGTGAATCAAGAAATTTTATGAGGTTTTATTATCCCTCTAAAAAATTCTCAAAGTTCTTCATTTCATTGTATAATTGTAAAGATGATTAACTTCACAGTAACAGCAGAACTTTAATCCCAGCACATGAATAGTACACTTTGATGTTATTTATGACTGTAATACACCACCCACTCATTTAAATATCATAGAAAAATCAATGGGCTCCAGGGAACACGTGAAATTCCTTCTTGACCTGATTATATTGGATATTATATAAATTTAATGAGTTTTAAATATTAAATATAGTTTGTTTATATAAACATTTATTCTTTTGTTCTAAAGATGTAACTTGGTTTCATAGAATTTCCTGATGAAATGCTTTTACCTTGTAAGTTTTCCTGTAGGAAACCTTTACTTTTCCTCTTAGTATCTCACTTAATGTATGAAAATTCTAATAAAATACCTACCTTTAAATATTTGATAAATATTATAACCAAGGTTTTCTGAAAGAAATTTTTTGTCTATCATTTTAAACAGCCAGATCTCCTATGAACAACCTAAAAAAGTCAGGATAAAATCAGTATTTTTTTCTTAAAACAAAAGAGGAAAAAAGTTTAGTGGACAGTTATTATTAAAGATTAGAGAACCAGCAAATCTTAGAAGAGGGCCCTTTATGTATATCTTTTTATAGAAATTAACACATCAAACTTCTTTTATATTTTTTAAATATAGGAAATATTTACCTGAATGAAAGTCTTTTAATTCTACTATCAGTAGACAGTGCTATTTTATGGATTCTATCTAGGAAGTATAAGAAGAAACAGGAACAAGCATCAAATATAAAATACAAGGAGAAATGATATTAAGGGATGTTTCCTAGGAATGCTCAGTGCAGAATAAGCGGAAGACATTTAGGAATCAATTGGTATTTGGAATCTGAATCTTGTTTGTTCTATAAAAAGTCATGTCTTTTGCTGAGGTTCACTTAAACCTCATGAAACGGAAATAACAATATTTTATATCTATGTGACTACCCATCTTTATTGGCAATCATTACACTGTAGTAAATTAATTTAAAAACATATTAGACTAGGTGCCTAAATCTGCTGAATGTGAGATGTACGTAGGGGTGTGTGTGTATGTGTGTGTATGTTTGTGTTGTAGTGGTGGTCTTTTCCAGAATGTTCTACCATGTTTTCTCAAATTATAACCTGCATTCAAACATTTTTGATGTTTATTTTTAGAGAAATTTTAGAATCACACTAAAAATGAACAAAAAATCACATATATACTCTCTCCCCCATTATCCATGTTGGACACCCAGTAGTAAATTTGTTATAATTGATTAAAAAATAAGCGTATTATCATCCTGAGTGAGTGGTTTATATATCAGGGTTCCCGTCTGGTGTTGTAAATCCTCAGAATGCTGACCAGAGGCAGTGACGTACACCTACACTCATGCAGAAGGGTTCTGCTCTCCTAAAGTCCTGTGTACTGCAGCGTTCTTCCTGCCCTCTCCCTAAAGCAGTAAAACTCTGATGTTTTTATTACATCCTTAGGTTTATCCTTCCCATAATGTCATAGGCCTGGAATTATAGAATAGATGACCTTTTCAGATGGACTTCTTTCACTTAATAATTGAAACTTTGTTTCTCTATGTATATTTATGTTTTGATAGCATTGAATAGTGTTAAATTGTCTAGCTATACTATAGTACATTTACCCATTTACCAAATGCAAGATATTTAGTTATTTTCGTTTTGGTAAACATTACTAAATCTGGTATCAGCATTCATGTGAAGGTTTTAATGTGGATTATGTTTTCAATTCATATGGGAAAATGCCGAGAAATATTGTTGGGTCTTATTGCACGAGTATGCTTAGGGGAAAACCTGCAAGCTGTGTTTCAGAGTGGTCACACCAGCTTGCACTCCCGAGAGCAATGGATAGGTGCTTCTATTTCACTCTGTCGTCAGCATTTTTTGTCACATATTTTGGATTTGAACCTAATGGACATGTAGTGGTTTCTGATTGTTTTACTTTTAAATGCATTCTTTCAAATAAACTTATATGCACTGTATTACTATCAAGCCATGGAGTGTTTTCTTAACAATATTCAGAGAGAGAGAGTGACTCCAACTTATCAGAAAGATCATGGTTCAGTAAGTGTCTTAAAATCTGTCCTGGGGTCCCAGGCCTGTCGCTTCTGGATGCCTGCTGCTGCTTGCCTTTAAGCTGTGGCCTCACCCATAGACCTGATTGGCTTCGGTTATGCAGTCCATGCAATATCTGGAGGCATTTTAAGGTATAAGCAGAGAAGCAGTGTTCCATCTCTGCTTACTGGTCTTTTTGCTGGACTTTTGGCTGGCTATGGGGCTTACAAGATATCCAGTGACAAACAAGATATTAAAACATCACTGTTTGCAGCTTTCTTCCCAGCAACCATCATGCGTGTAAGATTTAAGAGACCCAAGAAAATAACACCGGCTGAGATGGCTGCAGTTTTAAGCTGTTGGTGACCCTAGGACTCGTCCTGCTGCTGCTCTGGGTGCCCAGAGGAGCTGCACATCAAACACTTGTTGTCCTCTGACAGTGGGCGTAGCCTATCGTTTGTATCTTAAAGGCTAAATTCAAATACAGTATGATCAGTACTTTATGTTTGAAACAAAGGTAACACTATCAGCTCTAATCTGAACATGAGTTTTGTTTTTTTTAAACAAAGAGTTTCTATTGTCGAGCACTATTTTCATTAAAGGTGTTTAATAAATCATGATACACTTTCAAAACAATCTGTTCTGTTTAATTTTGGGTTTTTTAAATGCTGCCTGTTTGTGGAAATGCTGAGACCTTTGTCCCCAGATTCACTTGCTGATTCTCCAGTCTTTTCTGAAGCGTTTTCTAGATTTATTCTACTGTTTAAAACAGTCTAATAATTTCTACTTTGCTGACCTCAGAGTGACATTTAGAGAGTTGCTAATACTAAGTAATATAATTTTATAAAAGGGACTTGATGTATCATAAACTCTCTGGAAATATACAGTAATTTTTTTTTTTGGTACCAGGAATTGAACTCATGACCTCAGGTTTGCCAGGCAAGCACTATGTCGCTGAGCTACATCTCTGCCCTAGAGTATTGTTAATAAAATCATAGTTACAAATAAATATTTTGGAATCTCTACACTGAATATATAGCGGGTTATTAATTTTAAAACAGATTTGTTTGTCGCTGATATATGAATGGCTTGGCTCTAATATGCATTCAAGCACCTATCCACTTTGCCCTGTGGGTGCTGAATCAGTGAACTTCCTGACCAAAACAAAAATAAGGTATTAACCTCTATGGCAGGGCTGTTGTTGGCTAGTGGAATTTATTGCTAGCTTTTAGATTACAGAGTCTTTTTGATAATATTTAAATCAAAACAAAAACCAGTTTGCAGACTGTCTTCCATATAAAACTTGTTTTCAGACATAAAATTTATTTTGCTCTGTCTGGCAGGGGTAAAGGTACAGCTCTGTTCATGTAAATGGTATTTTACTCCTAGTTTAGCATGGCCATGTTTAGATGTCTGGGCACCTGGCTGGAGAGGCGCGTATCTCTTCTTGCCACTAGTGGAGACTGCATGCCCGCTTCCAGGCATGATCAAGGCATGCAGGGCAGCGGTGATGTCCAAGGAATGCAAATGTCAACAGTAAAGAACAATGAGCTTTGAATCAAATGAATATTAAATTAAACAGCTGAAAGTTTTAGCTTTTAAAGAGAGATTGGGTTGTAATTTTAGCAGTTTCATGGAATCTATGAAGTGACTTCACTTAAATTTTCTTTTGTTTTAATGCAGGAGGGTTGGAGAATACAAACCCCCTTGTGTTTTTACACATTAGTAAGTGCATCAGAAAATATCCACTGTTGAGCTGAGAATTAAGTCATAAGTCACAGTAAATTAATTCAAATTATATTCGTGAATTCAGAAATTAATGAAATGTGCTGATGTGTGGTACTACTCGGTACTATCAGTATGGAATCTTTTTGTGCAGTGTATTCAACGAGTGGAGTTTTAAAATACTTACAATATAAAACCAACAGCACATGAAAAGCCACCTAGAAGAAAAACTGTATGTGAGCAAAAGATTGGATTTATTGTCTTTGTGCATAGAGACTGAGATCGTCAATGATTTCAGAAGCTTTCCAGAGGAGAAGTTTGTTTTTATAGGGTCTGGGGATGGGGTTATAATCCCAAGAAATGAGGGTGGAATGCTTGCGGTCATAGTTCTCAGAATGGTCAGAGCAGGTATGTGGATAATACTGGACTTTCTGGTGCTGAGGAGAATGTACACCCTGCGCTGGGTGAGGAGGATGCTGCATCCAAACCCAACACGGACGGACCCACTGCAGCCCCGTCTGGGTCCAGCTCCTGGCTTGGGCACAGTGAGCTATTCGTCCCAGGCCGAGCCCCAACAAAGGGTAGTTGGGTGGGCTGGGTCTTGTTCTGACTACATTAATAAATATGGAATGAGAGAAAAGAAAAAGAATGTACATCCTGTCCTAAATTTACTCTATGGCCCTCTGTTGTGGTTGCTGAAGGCATCATGCCCTTTAGTGGTTCCCTATTGTTTGTGAAGCGGGGCGTGTTTGCTGAGTGGGTCTCTCTCAGGTCAGCTAAGACATCGTAGACACCAGGACTGTGGTAGGCTTATGGTACTCGCAGTGAGCAATAAATCTCTGCTCTAGTGGAGGCTGTATTCTCAGGAATAGAGAAAAACAGTAACCATATGTGTGCCAAAGTAAGATCATTTCAGAGCAGGGTGAATGAGAGGAAGAGAAAATAGCAGTAATGTGATAGAGAACAACTCGGTATGAGTGGGAAATTCTTTATGAATGTGAATTATAGAAAGTGACTCTCAAGAGAGGATCTGGAAGAGCAAAGACTCTCATGCCAGCATAAAGTCTAGAGCATTCAAGAAGCAAAAAGATGCTCAGCAGGGTTGGAATATCAGCGGGAATAGGATTACAGCAGCAAACACCTGAGATTGCTAGGGCGCAGATCAAGGACTCTAGATTTCATTCTAAGTGCAATGTAAAGACAGTGCAAAATTTAAAAAAGAGAAATGATCCCATGATTTACATTTTATAATGGCTACTCCAGTTTCTGCACATTTAATGTATTGTAAGTAGAGGTCTCAATTGAAGTAGAAGTATCAATTAGGGTGCCAAGCCAAGAGCCTGAGATAGACAGTACTGACTTAAATTTATCATAGTACTAGGAATTGGGGAAAAAAATGAATGGATTTCAGACATAGACTTGAGAGAACATAACGATTGTTTGCATTTGAAAAAGAATAAAGACAAAAGAGAAAAACCAGTCCTAGAATTTGTTTTACGAAAGAGAGAGCTACTTCTCTTGGTTGAAATAGAAATGGTAGATACAAGGGCAGGTTTGGGTTTGGAAATCAGTTCTGCTATGAAGATGACCATTTGGGTCCATGTAAGATTTCAAATTGGAAGCTGTGAAAAGTAGTTTGGATTTCAAGGCTGAGGCCAGAATACTAAGTCACACAGAGAGGTGGCAAAGTAACTGTGGAGCATGCACCATGGGCCCTCTGTGCACGTGCATATGGGTTTAGGTTCTATTTTCTAAGGTTTAGGTATAATTTTCCTGACAAGGGGCACAAAACAGTAACATAGATAATCAGGTCCAGTAAAACATGACGGATGTTAGAACGTGTTGAGGATGAGCTAGGCTCTGTGGGAAGGTGAGAAGATTTTGCAGAATTCTGCTGACCCAGGAGAAGGGAGTGAGGAGGCACCAGGTAAGAGCCAAGCCAAAGAGGGAGTCCATGGCTCAATGAAGGATATGATGGTCAAGGCTAGGGCTCTGGAGGCAATAAACGAAAGACTTATAAGATAGGTGGGACTTTCTTGCCTAGATAAGATTAAGCAAAGTGACAGATAACCAGTACCACTAAGCCTGTATTCATGCTCCTCCAAAGAATGCTGTTTTGCTAATTTTGGGGAAGTTGCAATTAATCATGCTTACAAAAGTGTGCACACTACTTTTCCCACATTCTGATAGATCAACTTCTAACTCAAAATTCCGTGCTTATAGCCCCACAAAGTGACCTCGGTTTGGCTGAGGTGTAGTCATTTTTCTGTATAAAACCCCTAGACAAAGCATCCCTATGGCAACTGTTCAGTGCTTCCTGAGTTCAATGCAGGAGCTTTCTACCTTTGTGCTACAGGAAGTGTTTCTCTCTGCTTTTGCTCTACAACAAATACTTTCTCCATCTTATTTTGAGTCTACCTTCTGATTCTTTCTGGGGTGAGAGAAGAATGCATCAGCCAGAGGGTAACATTAAATCT
Organism: Dinomys branickii; assembly: GCA_004027595.1. Classification (NCBI taxonomy): domain Eukaryota; kingdom Metazoa; phylum Chordata; class Mammalia; order Rodentia; family Dinomyidae; genus Dinomys; species Dinomys branickii. Next base: position 68,748 of record PVLD010004113.1, on the reverse strand, counting down.
ACATGAGGATTAAGAAGACAATTTTATAAATATACATATATCTCTTCGTTTAAAGCTATACTATTTTCTTTCTTTAGCATCAAAAACATCATGACCTATGAAAGAAAATGAGTTAAATTCATCTTCAACAAAGAGTCATTAGAGTCTGTCCATATGGCATAAATTCATCATCAACATGCTGTTCAAGGAGAGCAGACAGGTATATTTTCACTGATGAAAGATAAGACATCTTCTTAAGGAAAATAAACAGTTGAAAGAAAAATAAAGAACTATAAGGAAGAGAAATTCCTTTGATCTTATTTGGATGGATCGTTGTTTAGCCAACAAAGGGATTATTAAATAACACCTCAAGTTTATAAAAAAGATAAAATGTAGGTCCTACACATTATCTAGAAAGCTTTTAAATTTGGATGCTATCGATTGCTACTAACTGAGCAAAGGCTGCATTAAGAGAGATGTTTTCTTCAAACTCCATTTTCTTAGGATCCTGTCAATTTTTAAAGCTTTGAAGATTTCAGGTTTCAATGTATACATTTAGATTAGAAATTCTGAGAAAGAAAGAAAAATATTTATCACAGAATCAATTTCGCTGAAAGAATACCACTCCCACCAACAAAAACCTCAGAGATTTTTAACCTCATAGATATATATGATATGTATGTGTGTGTATATATATACATGTATATGTGTGTGTGTGTGTGTGTGTGTGTGTGTGTGTGTATATCCAGTTTAGAAAGGATAATTCTTAAGTGCAATGACCTAGTTCCATCAAAACTACCCATGTGTTACTATCAAATTAATCGGGACGCCTGGATGTTACTTTGATTTTAATTTTCAGGTCATAGAAAATTACCAATCTTCTGGAAACAGTAAATCCTATCTTTATGACTTGCTTCACATGAATTTGGCTCATTTCCCATTTTGAGGAAATGAGCCTTTCTAGTCTTAATAAAAGATGTGAGATGCAGAAAGGCCAACCAAGTTTTGATACCTCACCTTGAGCCTGAAGGAAGGTATTACAGATTTTACAGGTTATTGGAAATCAATGCTAATCGGAATACTTTTCTAAGCAACAAAATATCACCTGGAGCAGCCTTGGAGATATAGCTTAATTTATGTTCACAAGTCTTCCTGCTGAGCTAAACTTTTTTTAGAGATGGATTTTTGCCTATTCTTCTACCTCAAAGAAAATTCCTACAAGTTGAATTTGTGTCACATTTCTGAGAGGCTGAAAACCTAGGGGGCTAATCATTCCTGGTTGATGGAACAGAGAAAGCAGTATGATTTGCTTTGCTGCAACATTCAATTGATGTTTTCTGAATCAGTGATGCTCAAATAACAAAGCCTGCTCAAAAAGATTACATGTGCATATTTGAAAGCATAGCTGACCTGGATTTCTGCATTCACACATAGTAGAAATCCAAAACCTCTTTCCTGGAAACCCTCTTCCTCATTCACACACACACGCGAAAACAAGTTCTTCAGGAATGAAAGTTTGTTCACTAGACTTCACACTGTTTCAAATTCTATCTCCTGGAAAGCTGGATTTATGTCACACTCCAAAAATGCTGAGAGCACAAAAGCAAAGTAAAACAAAAATCATACAAACAAACTTCTCTTCCTCATGTTAAAACAGGTTGGGAAAATTAAGCTTATATTAATCAGCAGTTCATATTACAGATCTGAATGCCTTTAACTTTTTTATTTTTAAAATAATATTCTGGGGCACAACATCACAGTGTGAGACTCTAGCACGATGTAACACTTCTAAACATGCAAATCACTTGGCTCAACAAAGGAGTCCTAGAGTAAGTGCTCACTGCTTAAATTTAAAGGCATCCTACAGTTGTGTAATTACTATGAATTATGGAAATGTAGCTGTTTATGTGCCATTCCTTATGACTAATAGAGTAAAAATACACTAAAATTTGTGAGATTATACAAATATAGTTGAGGCAATATATTTAAGTCATGGAATTGCATTGAATGCTACCTACGGGTATATAAGTCAACAGAATGAGATTACTACATATAATTTAAATATAAAGATAATTGCAAAGAAAGAAAGTTCTACCAACAAAGACTGTTTTCCTAATTACCACACTATTTTTGCTTTCTAGCTATTTACATCCTAAGGTCTACAAATAATTTTTCAAAATCTTGTTTTATACACAGTGCTGATTTTTAAAAGTTTAAGTCTCATATCAGCCAATCAAAATTTAAAATGTTGAAATGAAGCACTATGTGCATTATTTAGTACTGCAAAAAGGTGGTCCCTTCAAACTTGTGGTGGAGATGAGTATAGCCAGGGCCTTCTTGCTCTTATCTTAGAGACATTAGCTCTGCCCTGCACTGTACTCTAGAGTTATGGACTGTTATGAATAAATTAAATCTATCTAGGACTATAGTGGAAACCTGTTAGCAATTGTTGCAATCATTTCCTGTGTCAGAGATGATACACAATGTAGCAATCTAAACTCTGGAATGTTTTGCTCTGAGCTTTTAGTCTAAGGACAGAAAATGTCACTGTATTCCATATCTTTTAAACTACAAATCAAACAACAGTGTGAAATATACTTTCCTTTTTAACTCTGCTTCATCTGACACAGACAGGGACATTCTTTTGTAGTTCTTAAATCTGTAACTTCTTTCTAGTCAAAAGGCTATCAGGTATTATATAAAAAATGTGTAATTTTGCTCTCTTTTATTGGTTCCTACATTAATTTAAACATATGTAATAAAGAAATTCTGAGTCAGCAATTGAAGCTTTTATGAAAATCAAGAGCAGAAATTATAATTGTATTCAGCTTTCCAACTAAAAAAGAAGATAAATATTAATAAATTAATAAATGAGAAATTCAAAGTTTAAAGGGTCTCATGAATGTGCAATATTATGATAATCTATAACAGAATAAACCAATAAGGTTGACAGGCAAGACAAATTTCCCTAAGAAGGTGAAATTGAAAGTATGAGTAGCAGAAGTGACAAGTATGAGGATAGAAGGTCAAAAACAGAAGATAGGGCTCAGGCAGGTGACCATATACTCAGAGATACCTTAAAGACAAGAAGAAAAGATGGAAAATGGATCGATGGCTGCCTAATAAAGAAAGCAGATATACCTAAGATTAATTATAAGTAGTGAAAAACCAGAATGAAAACAAATGATTTCAAAAACCTGTTTACACAAATAATAGCAGAAAACTTCCCAAAATATAGAGAAAGCATTTAACAAATAGTTGAGTGATGCATATAGAATCCAAAAAACCATGATCAGAAAAATACTCCTCCACAATATATCACAGTCAAAATCTCAGGTGTCTAAAACAAGGACAGAACATAGAAAGCTGTTAGAGAAAAGCAACAAACCATTTATACTGCTAAACCCACTGAAATTACAGCACGTTTCTCAGCACATACCCGAGAGGCCAGGAGAGCTAGAAATGGAGAGTTTGGTGGCAATGTCATCATCATTTTCATCAAAACGTCCGGCCCAGACTGATGTGTCTTACAAACGATGTTTCACATTTGATTGGGAAATAAAAATATTTCCATGACAAAGCCTACATGAAGAAATTCGCAACCATCAAACGTACACCCCCGAAACTTCTCAAGGGTAACCTAGAAAAAGCAATGGAGGTGATAATGCAAAATCATCTAACAGAATGAATACACCAGAAAGGGTGAGCAGATGAGCAGAAGCAGAAAAATATCTGCAACAGGAAAATAACAGAATGACTGGAAAGGATCTGAAAGCGATCTTAACTCCCCCAAACAAAGCATTAAAAATGTCAGACTATACCATACAGGTATGTGATATACAAGAGTCACACATATTTTTTTAAAAAACTTATAGGCTCAAAAGCAAATATTACAAAAACTATTTCATGGAGTGGCACCCTGAAAACAAACAAGAGTAGCTATCCTACTTTCATACAATGTGAACTTCAGATCATAATAGGCAAATGAAGTCACTATATCCTGATTAAGGGAACAATTCAATGGACACAGATAACAGTTCTAAACATATATGCACTAAATATCAACACACCCAACTTTATAAAACAACACTACTGTACACAGAAGATCAAATAAAAATCAACACAATTGTAGTAGGGGACCACAGTACACTACCATCAAAAAAATATCATCAGAGAAATATCAGAGCTGAAGCAAACCTTTGAACAGATGGGCCTAATATACATCTACAGAGTGTTCAACCTAACAACAATGCAGTAGATATTTTTCTCAAAAAAATTTTCCAAAATATGCCATATACTAGCCTATAAAGTATGCTGGTGTAAATACAAAATAATCAAATTGTCTGATGCATATTATCAATCACAGTGTAGTGAAACTAGAAATTAATGGGAAAAGAAACCATCAAAATTATGTAAACATGGAAACTAAACAATACATTCTTGACTAATCAATCGCTCATAAAATAAATAAAAGAAGAAATTCAACAATTCCTGGAATCAAATGGTAATGCCAGTACAGTATAGCAGAACCTGTGGAACAACATGGAAGCAGACTTAAGGGTGACATTTTATAGCTGTCAATGTCCACATCAGAAAAACACAGTTAGCCCCAAATTATAGCCTAGTGATGCTCCTCAAAGTCCTAGAAAAGTAAGAAATACAAAAATTCAAATCTAGTGCAAGGAAGGAAACTATAAAGATCAAACTAAGCCAGATGTGGTAGCACACACCTCTAATCTCCGCGCTTGGGAGGCTGAGGCAGGAGAATCACTGTGAGTTTGAGGCCAGCCTGGATTACAAAGTGAGCTGAAGGCCAGTTGAAACTGCACAGCAAGCCGCTGTCTCAAAAAGACAAAAAAGTCACAGTAGATATCAATGAAATTTAGAAACGCAAAGAATCCACTCATCAGAGGTGATTCTTTGAAAGAGTAAACAAAGGAAACAAAGCCCTCACCAAATCTACCAAAAAGAGAAACGAAAGACCCAATCTTATGCAACTAGCAATGAAAAGAGCAAAATCACAATACACATTGCTAAAATCCAGAAGATTATTGGTGAGTATTTTGAAAGCAGGTACCACAAAAACTTGAAGAGCTCAGAAGAAATGGATAGATTCCTGGATATGGATATAACTCACCAGAGCTGAAGAAAAAAATGTTAAAACTGCTGAATAATCCAATAATATGCAGTGAAATTATAGCAGCAGTTAAAAGTTAACAATAACAACAAAAAAGATAAGCCTGCATCCTGACAGATTCACTATTAAATTCTACAAGAGCTTTAGGGAAGATTTAATCCATATATTTCCACTTTTTAAGGAAATTGAACAAAAAGAACTCCAAACTTAATCCTGCAAACTACTTTTTACCCTATTCCAATGTTAGATAAGGGGCAACTAGAGAACAGCATTACAGACCAAGCTTTTAAGTGAAAATAGATGTAAACATCCTCAACAAGAAACCTGTAAACCAAATGCAGCACATCATCCAAAAGATTATACACTATGACCAATTACGCTTCCTCCTAGGGATACAAAGGCGGTTCGAAATGTTCAGATTGATAAATGTAATCCTTCACATAAACAGAACAAAAACAAAACTTATACGATCACTTAAATTGATACAGAAAAATCTTTTGAAATAATCCAACATCCATTCAGAATTAAAAGAAGTAAAACCTGAAGAAAGTAACTATAGAATGAGATGAGTCTGAATTTGATAAAAGTTATTTTTATCAAATCTACTGCCAGCATCATATTAAGTGGGAAAAATCTGAAAGCTTTTCTTCTAAAATCAGTAACAAAGGTGTCCAATATCACTATTCCTGTTAAGTATAGACCTAGAGACATTAGCCAGAGCAATCAAGAAAGAAATGAGTGACACCCATAGAAAATAAATAAATTAAATTATTTAGTAATGACATCTTTTATAAAAGAACCAAAAATTTCCACCAAAGTTAAAAACAAATTCAGCAATGCATCAAGTTACAGTATCAGTACAGAAAAATTAATAATGGTTCTGTACACCGATAATGAATGTATACAGAATGTAATCAGAAAAATAATACTACCTACAATAGCACCAAGTAAAACTAAATTCTTAAGAACTAAGGAAGTGAAAGCTCTGTACAACAAAAACTGGATTTCAAATGAGACATCAGAAAATTAAAAGATAACCCCTGTTCAATGATAGGTAGAGGTCATTATCAAAATGGCCACAATACAAAACCTGACATAGAGATTTAGTGCAACATTAAAACACCAGTATTGCTCCTCAAAGTGCCACAGAAGACAACCTTAAAATGTATACGGAACCAAACAAGAATTCAAATAGCAAAATCATTCTGGGAAGAAAGAGTAAAGTGGGAGCAATCAGAATCCTGGATTTCAGTTATATTACAAAGCTACAGTGATACATACAGAATGGTACTGGGGAAAAAATGGGTGTATGTCTCAAAGGAACAGAATTAGGGATACAGAAATAATGCAAGCCACGTTCAACATTTTTATTTTTTTTATCAGAAGGCCAAAACTATATTCTGGGGAAAAGATGGCCTCTTTAGCAAATGTTGCTGAGAAAACTGGCTATATACACATAGAATATTGTATTTAGACCCATATCTCTCACCATGTACCAAATTTAAATAAAAATGGATAAAACACCAAATATTAAGACAGATATATTTAATCTACTGAAAGAAAAAAATAAAATAGGTAAAAATTCTTGAAATTATAGGAATAGAGAAAGACTTTGTGAACTGAACCTTAATGGCACAAGATATAAGAAGAATTGACAGATGAGAGTATATCAAATTTAAAAGTTTCTATACAAGTTGGGCATGGAGGTGCAAGCCTAAAATCCTAGCACTTGGAAGACTTGGACAAAGGATTGTTTCAAGTTTGAGACCAGCCTGGGCTACAAAGTGAGCTCAAGGCCAGCCTGAACTGCATAGTGAGACCCTGTCTTGAAAAGACACACCCAAAAAACTCAAAACTCAAATAAAAGTTTCTGTACAACAAAGTAAACAAAAGAATTTAGAAATAATGTACAGAGGGTAATATCCAGAATACACAAATTACTCAAAATATTAGACCTCCCAAGATAAAAGACACAACCCAAAAATGGACAAGTGAAATGAACTGATACTTTCTTAGGATAAGACTAAGTGACCAAGAAACACAGGAAAAAATGGTTGTCATCTCTGTTCATGAGATAAATGGAAATTACAGCAACAATGAGACTCCATCTTAACCAGAAAGAATGGCCATCATCAGGAAATCAAATAATAGCAACTATTGATGAGGGGAAAATGAACCGTTGTACAGGGTTCAAAAAAGATAAACCAGTACAACCATTATGGATATCATTGTAGTGATTCCTCAGAAACCTAAACACAATTCCTTTCTAGTCACCTATGTCCCTTCTGGTTTTTCTTCCAAAAGAGTTGAAAACATTATATTACAGCAATATGTGCATACAGTCTTAGTTGACTTCTTCTTGCTAGGACAAAGCACACAATACCAACAAGTTAAATGAGGAAAGATTCACTTTGGGTTGTAGATTCCTCAATCCATAGTCAACTGGCTCCAAGGCAGCGTTGTACGTCAGAAGGGCATGGCAGAGGACAAAATGTCAGACAGAGGAGGAGGCGGGAGGTGGCAGGCCTAGTTTCCTTCTTTTGTTTGTATTGCATCCATGCCAGCACACCATGGCTTGGTGCTCTCCACACTCAGGGTAGGGCTTCCCTCCTCAGTAATCCCATCACCCAAAATAACACAAACAATCAGCAGACTAATCTAGCTACGAAACAACCATAATATAGTGTCACACACCCATGATCCAGCCACTTCCCCAAGCCTGACCTATGAGTACATGAGGCTTTGAGGAGACATCTAGATATGAGCCATAACATATACCTATGTTTACTGCAGAACAATCCGTAATAGGCAGGCGCTTATTCCACTGAGCTATATCCCCAGCCCAACAATCCATAATAGATAAGTCTTTCCATCAGTTTATTTGTCCATTAACAGATGTACAGGTAAAGAAAACGTGTTTGATCAAGTTTGCATGTCTCTATTTGTTTTCCTGAGAAACCACTTTAAAGTTATCAATATGTAATACAACAACCATTGTTAATTTCCTACCACTTTGTCTGTAATTCAGTATTGCTTGTGTTGTTCTTATGCTACTTTGTAAACAGATGTCTGTTTGTTAGTATGCTTCCCTTCTTTTATTTTGTAAAATAAATTTAAAAAAAGAAAATATATCATATTTACAATACAGAGTTCTATACTGCCTCACGAAGGTAAACAAGTAATTTCTCTAAAAATGCATACTCTTTGAGGCCATAAAGATGAATGAAATAAATCAGACACACAATCTTATATATCATTTTATTCCTCTTACATATGAGAAACCGATATTTAAATACATCAAAGAGCAGCATAAATGATAATAGGAAACAGGGGGACAGATCTTGCACCAAAGAGAAGAGGTACCCAAAATAGGATAGGGGCTGAGGCAATTAAGGAAAATGAAATTATGAAATGAAATGAAAAATGAAAATGAAAAATGAAATGAAAAATGAATTAGGACCTGTAATATACATGTTCTAACTCCCCACCATGAATGTGATCAGTATATTTTGAAAACATGGGCTAATAAATGTTCTGTAAAATTTCATAAAGTGAAAATGATTATAAATTGAGTGTAGATTGACATAAATATGTCAAGTGAACTAACACATACAAAGGAAACCAAGAAATGCATGACATTGCTTTTCTGTTTTTATTTATAAATATTACTTTTATTTCATTTAAATATTATTTTTAGACTGTAGAAAAAAATGTAAAGATAGTCAGCAGAGTTTCATCTACCCAGGTGTTGTCAACTTTGTTCGCTGTGGAGAAATACTTGAGAAAATAACTTAAAAGAGAAAAGATTTATTTTGGCCCACGGCTTCAGAAATTTTACTTTATAGACAGCTGGCTCCATTGCTTTTTGGCCTGAATTATCATAGCAAAACGGCAAGGTGGAGGAGAGCTGATAACTGCAGGGCAGCCAGGAAGCAAAGGGATCTAATAGAACCTAAAAAGAGAGAGCCAAGAAAAATATATTCTCCACAAGGTCACACCTCCACGGCATATTTCCTTGAAGTAGGCCCCACATGCTGTTCCCATCACCTCTCAGTAATGCCACAAACTTGTGATTTGATCAATGAATTAATCACCTAATGAAATCAGAGCCTTTTATGGTACAAGCAACTATAAAGTATCAACTCTAAACATATGGAGCTTCTGGGAGGTATTTTACATCTATACTATAATACTACATATCCATTTACTTCTTTTTAAAGATCTTAGTTCCATGACTCATAAAACAATGTAAATATATTAACTCTAATCTACTGTAATGACTTACAAGGAGATATAAGGAAGTAGCTGAGTTCATTCAGAATGATAATGCAGTATATGAACAAATGTAGTCTCTTCAACAAAATGATGGAGTTTATGAAAAAGAACCAAAGAAATCTGCAAATTACAAGTACAACAAATGCAATTGTTATATACAGGATCAAGCCAAAGACGTAAGTGCAGAATTTGAAGACAAAGTTAGGGAACTGTTACACACAGACACTCTAGTAAGAAAGAATGAAAAAACCAGAAATCATGAGCAAATGTTCTGGGAACTCTGGGAGAGAGTTAAAAAGTCCAAAATAATGGATTTTAATGTCAACATCAAAAGTGCCAAGGTTCAAACTAATAGAATAGAAAATCCATTTAATAAAATAAGAATGATAAACTTCACAAATGTTGGGAATGTTAGAGATCAGGTACACAGGCATTCAAAACTCCAAACAAGGATTACTAGAGAAGAACCTTCCAATATCATATTATAGTTAAAACGGCAAGAGTATAACATGAGGAAAAAATATTGTCTGCACCAAAGGAAGAACACCAATCAGTTTTAGGAGTGGGATATGAGAATAACTTCAGACTTCTCTGCAAAACTCTGAAGGCCAGGTTGGCATGAAAGGATGCTTTCCATCCCCCCAAAGAAAATATCTATAAATTCAAAGCATTATATCTGGCAAAGTGATTTTTCTAAATTAAAGGAGCAGTGAATGCCTTCTAATATAAGCATGAACTAAAGACAGTGTTGCAGTAAGTACGCAAAGGAATGATACACCCCAAAGAGGAAGAATAGACAAGCTTTTGAGAATTAAAAAATAATCGAACATTAAGAAAAGCAACAATGGACAGGAAATAGTGCAGACCTTTCTGTAATAACTCTGAATTTAAATAATCTTTTTTCTCTAATTAGAAGAAGCAGACTGGTTGACCAGGTTAAGAAACAAAACCCAAGTCTTTTGTCCTTGCAAAATACATTTCTCATCCGTAAAGATACATAGAGACTAAACCTGAAAGTGTGGATACTCCATGCTAAAACCCGAATCAAGCAGGGGCAGTGTTGAGGTTCATATCTACAGTGTCCCTGCAAAGTCTCACTGAATGGGCAGTGGAGCACTGTATGTCTCAGTAGATTTGTTCGCTGGTGATTTCAGTAGCTGAACTGCAGATCCCAGGTAGGGCCTGGTTTGAGGTGGTCCCTGGTGCACGATCTCGAAGCGAGGATTCTTGCCCTTGCCTTCTTTATTCCTTTGAGTTTCTGGCTGTTGAATATCTCAGTGATGGGGAAAGTGAGTAAGACAAGCAGCTATACTCATATCTGTCAAATCAGACTTCAAATAGATTAGTCAGATACTAAAAGAAGGTCACTATATATTGGTAAAGGGAACAATCCACCAAGAAGGTGTGACACTCTTAAAATATTTACCGAAAATCGATGCACACAATTTGATTAAAAAAACTACTTGTCACTTTAAAGGGACACACAAGCACAACACAGTAAATACTGGGTGATTTCAGTACCTGCTCTCACTGATACACCACCCAGCCAAAACTCCAAATAGAAGCATCAGAATTTAAATTATAACATAGGACAGATGAACTTAACAGAACACTTTTTCCAATAAATTCGTAATTTACATCCTTCTCAGAGCCCATGGAAAGTTGTCCAAAATAGGTCAAATTTTAACCCATAAAGTAAACCTTAATAAACACAAAAAGTGAAACAATATCTTGCAGCTTATTAAATTATAATTAGATGAACTAAAAACCAGCAGCAAGGGAGCGCACAGAAACTTTACAAACACAGGATTGAGGGATTCACTTTCGAAAGATCAGTGGTTGTTGAAGAAGCCAGAGATGAAGTATTAAAAATTCTCAGAAGCAAATGAATATAGAAATACCATATTCCAGTACCTCTGAGATTCAACAAATGCAGTTCTGTGGAGAAAGTATATATTTATGAGTGCCTATATCAAAAAATAAGACAAATGTCAAATAAATAACCTAATGATGCATCCTGAGGTTCTGGAAAACAAGAATAAACCAAAACCAAACTGTCTTGCTTAGTTTTTTCTCATTGCTGAGACAAAATATTTGACACCCGCAATTAAGGAAGGAAAGATTTATTTAGCTTATGGTTTGTGGAGGTTTCAGTCCATACTTGGCTGGTTCTGAGGCAGAGTGGCACATGGCAGAGGGCAAGAGATCTCGGTGGTGGAAAACAGCTAGAGCAACAAAAACAAAAGGGGGGAAGAGGAGGCCCCTTTTTCTCCCTTACATTATATGCAAACTACCAACCCCAGGAGTGTGTGGGGCTCTGGGCATAGACACAAACCATAACACAAACCCAACAGAAGGCATGAAAGAGTAGAGATCAGAGCTAAGCCTGAAGAGCCAGAAACTAGCAGAAAACAAAATGAATGAAAGTTATCTCTTTGAAAAGATAAATGAGAATAAGTCCTTAGCCAAACTAACTAAAAGAGAGACCACAAGTCAATACAATTAATGATGAAAATGAGATAGGACCACAGAATCACTGCAGACAACTTTGAAAACCTCCATTTTATTAAATTAAAAAAACTCAGAGAAATATATACATTTCTAGAAACATACAACCTACCAAAACTGGATCAGAATATAAAAATTTCAACAGGTAAGATTGAAGCAGTAATAAGATCTCTATTAAAGATTTTTTAACTAAATGTAAGTGGAAAACAATTATGTACTTTTCAGGGTTATTTTAAAGGATTTATTAATGCTCTCATTATATAGCTTTAGTTGATATTATTGTATGTGAATCCAACATATGAACATACCACAGTGTGTGTGTGTGTGTGTGTGTTTCTGCAATACTGATGCTTACTATGTTCTTAGAACATTACCAACATTATTATTAATATTTCCACAAACATCCTTGTGAATATCTTAGTACTTGTGTGCCAAAGTTTTTATGAGGTATATTTCTGAGAGTGGAATAGATTTTAAAATGCTACACTATTAAAATATGACCACAGTTTTACAAATTTTCTGCCAATTTGTACTTTTGCTAAGAGAATTATAACTGTGCACATCTTCAAAATCATTGCACATTTCAGACATTGAGAATATGTCAGTTTTTGTGTATGTAGTATTTTCCCCAAATTTTTTGTAAAGATTTTACTTTTCTATGACATTTAACATTTTATTGCATCTAAGATTGATTTTCACTAATGCTATGAGCCAGGTACTTTTTAAAGACATATTTCTGCACAGTCAAAAAATTGTGCCAGCATCATTACTAAATAACCCATATTTTAGTCATTATTCTGCAATATTATTTTTCTATATATCATGCTTCCAATTTTGTGGAAGTGTATTCCTATATTCTCTATGCTGTTTTTTGGTTCTTTTTCTTTTATGTTCCAATACCAGAAAAAAATGACTAAGTTTATTGGTACATTTTAAATATGCATAATGAGCACATCAATCATAGGGAATTGTACCTGTACATAGGATGTCTTTAGTTTTCCTATTTTCCATTCCCCTCCTCTCCCTTCAAACCTTCATCCCCTCCTAACTTGCAAATCTTTGTTTCCATTTTTTTCTCCTTTATCTTTCGTATCCCTTCCTTCCTTTCCCCTCCCCCATCTCTAGTTTCCCTTCCCATTTGAACATTTTCTTCCTATTTCACAATATTTATTATACATTTTGATCCTTATTTACTCTTTGGGTTTCTCACACCAGAGAAACAGTGTGATATTTACAAATGTATATATGATCTCAAAGTGCACATAGTTACCTACCTAAAAATATCTCAAGAAAAACTTTTAGCAAGTAGAGTTCATAATTCCGGATTTCAGGAAGAAGTGGTTTTTCTAATACTTCTAAAATAGGATTTCGTTTTTACTATTTTCAGACCTTATGTCCTTTACACCCATTTTATGCTCAGCATGATAAATTAGAAAAAAATACTTTTCAGTTGGAAATGATAGTCAGTCTGATATGAAATATCTTTGAAATATACTAAATGCTTTTAAAATATATAACATTATGTAAAGTTTATGAACTTATTCCTAGGCCTACATTATATACTTTTTAAAATATTCTGACAGTGTTGTGGAGATTTATTCCTGATAAGATATGATATAACCTGCTGTTGTGTCTACTTTCTATTTTTAATCACAATTTTTGAACTGTGGGTGGTGTATGAAGTGCAATTAACTTTTCAGGTTGGCATTTTATTTTACCATACTGGAAAAACCTTTTTGTGAGTAAATAATTTATCTTATGGATTAATTTTACTGTAAACAATCAGGTCACTAACAGTGGCACATTTTTTTCTTCTTTCTCAAGCTTTATGTCTTAGTCAATTGGCAGAATAACTCACAATATTGAATGGAAATTTTGTCATCTGTCATTATGGCCTTTTTATATGATGTAGAATCTACATTCTTAGGGAAGCACATTATTTATTCAATTTGAGTTCCAAGGATGGAGAACCAGTAGGATTGGCAGTATAACTCATCTTCAGGACAAAGGCCAAGACTGGGATCCAGAGTATTTGTGTAGGTCCCAAGTTTTGAACATGCAAGACCAGGAGCTAAAAGGTGGAAAATCAGGAGAAGATATGTGTCCCAACTGCATGACAAAGAAAGAAATTCATCTCTCTTCTGACACATAGTTCTTTCAAGCCTTCAGCAACTTGAATAATATCCAGTGACATGGGAGATGTTGTATTCTTATTTTTCAATCTCAACTTCAAATGCCGATCACTTTGAGACACATTCTCAAAGATACATTCAGAAGTATTTTTTTTCCTCAGGTATCTGGGCATCTATGTCTTATCCTTGTAAAGTTGATACCTAAATTAACCATACAAATACAATGACATAGATGTAAAATTTTTTACTATGTAATGTTACATATTATAATTATAACTGGAAAATTTTCCTGTTCAGTTTTTCAGTATGTTTTTTTCACCTGCATGTGAACATGTGTACTGGATAATAGCTCAAAGATGAACATTATTTAAGGGAATAGGTTCTGTAGAACATTCATGTGCAGCCTGAGAATTTCTTATCTTACCTACACAGATGTCAAGGAAATGGTTTCCTCTAAATCACATATAAGAACAGCACTAGATTTGCAATGAAATCAGATTGCACTGCGTCACTCACCAGTCATGGCCAGAGAGGACTTTGTATTGAAATGTGATTCAAGTTTAGTCCCTGGAAAGTAGCCTATTTCTTCTGATGATGTGAAGTAAAATAACACTTAAAATGGCTGATTATCTAGCATGCAACAAATTACCAAGGATAGGCAAAAAGTAATATAAAAAAGAAATATTAAATTATAGACTCAACAATGACATGTACTTTAATAAATTTTGCAATACATGTAATGATTTATATATTTGTATGCTCTCAAATTTTCCCTATTTGTTCAAGTAAGTAAAAAGAAAAAGGAAAAATTTATATTAGCCTCAAAGCATGCTGTTTGAGATCTTTGTATTCCTCTCGTTCTGAAATGGGAGAAAGAGTTTGATATTGCTTTGACCTATTCTAGTCCAGGAAATTGAGGCCTAAAATGGCACAGTGTTTTGTCACAATTCAAATTTCCTTTTGAGGCTATCTTTATTTCCCTATGATTAATGGCAAAAATAAATTATCAGAGTGAAAAGATTTTGATGATAAATTTTGAGTGCTTCTTTGAGCTTAAAGTACCAATCTCTCCCATGGCTGTGAAAATCTTAACCATTTTCTGGAACTACATTTGACTCCACCATTTCCAAAAAGACCTATCTGATGCTCTTAACAATTATCTTCCTCTTTTATTCATGTGTGTGTGTGTGTGTGTGTGTGTGTGTGTGTGTGTGAATTTGTGTGTGTGACTGCAGATGGAACTCAGGACCTTTAGACTGAGCTTCATCTCAACTCTATTCTTTGAGGAAGGATCACAAAGTTGCCCAGCTCAGGCAAGAATCATCCTCATGCTTCAGCCTCTGAGAGTGTTAGGTTATGGGCATGTGCCATCATGCTCAACTGACCTTCCTTTTTTCAGTAACCCAAGGCCTTCAGTGTATTCTCCCATTTCTTCTTATATATTATAATACCTTAAATTATCAGATTCCTACATTTTAATAATCAATTTTAGAGTTGTTTTATTTTTATAAATTGAGCAACAAATACAAAGAGATTCCCTAAATTCCCTCCTGACACATGCACAATTCTCCTTATTATTATCATTAATATTTTGAATTCCTGCAATATATTTATGATATTTGATAAACAAGTATTAATAGATTATTATAAACTAAAATCCATGGTCCACATGAGAGTTTATTCTTTGTGTTTTAAACTTTGAGGGATTTTGATAAATGCATAGTATCATGTATCTACCATCAGAATATCATTCAGAATAATTTTATTACAGTAAAAGTGCATTATATCCAACTTTTTCTTTCTCTTCTTGAAACCAGAGCAATCTTACATCTCTTTACTGTCTTGATTCTTCGTCCATTTTTGGAATATCATAGAGACGGAATTGTACAATATACAGTGCTGGGATTGCAGCAACTGATAGAAACTGTAGTAAAGAAACAACACCAGGAGTATATAGAGGGAGTCCGACAAGAAATAATCTCTCAGGTAAAAAAAGAAATGACAACCATAATGAAAGAATTGCTCAGCACATCTAAAACACAGAGAAGTATAGAAAACTGATGGAAACTTTGAATGAACAATATAAAAAAGAATTAGAAACAGATGCAAAGAGATATCTAGGAAATTAAAAATTCAACTGAAGGCAGGCAAAAACCACTTGAATAAAACTGAAGATAGACTTTCAGACCTATAAGACAGTGTCATAGCTAGCAACCATGAAAAGAAAGATCTCTTAAAACTAACAAGGAACCAGGAAATCAACAGCTGCCAGATGACACAGTGAAGAACAATATAAGACTGATAGATATCAACGAAAAAGTATAAGCCAACACAAATGACATAAAAAGACCATTTGCAGAAGTAATAGCACAAAATTTCCCAAGCATGGGAAAAGAACCTGACATATAGTTAAGTGAGGCATATAGAACTCCAACTAGCCTTTACCAAAAAAAAAAATCCATATCTACACATATAATAATCAAGATCCCAGAAATTCAGAACAAGAACAGAATACTTTTTGTTTTGGCCTATGTTGCTCTTATTTTGTTATTGCTTTTTTATTCTCTTTAAAATAAAAGCTGTTAGAGGGAAGAAACAGATCACCATAAAGGAAAGCCCATAAGAATAAGAGCATATTTTTCAACACAAACCATAGTCAAGAAGAACTCAGATTGAAGTATTTCAAGTCCTGAAAGAAGAAAACTTCCAACCCAGATTGATGTACCCTACAAAGCTATCATTCAAAATTAATGGAGAAATGACATCCTTCCACCAAAAAGAACAACTGAAGAAATTCATGAGCACCAAACCAAGTCTACAAAGAATACTGAAAGATAGTATAGAAAGAGACAAAAATTACCACAATTCCAAGAGCAACAACAAAAAGAAACCACAAAGCAGGGAAAGCAATTAAACAGAAAGTCAGCAACCAACAGCAAGAATATAACATGACAAAGATAAATCAATACATATCAATTACAAACATCAAACTAAATTGCCCAACTCACCAATCAAAAGAAACAGACTGGCACAGTGCATTAAGAAACAAAGTCTAACAATATGTTATATACAAGATAAACATGTAATTCAAAAGGAAATTCACAGACTGAAAATCAAAATCAAATGAAAAACAATATTACATGTGACAGGAACCCAGCAAAAATCAGTGGTAGCTATTCTGTGGGCAGACAATATAAACTTCAAACCAAGAATGATCAAAAGAGGTAAAGAAGGTCATTACATACTTGTTAGGGGAAGAGATAACAATTATAAATATATATGCACCAAATATGGAAGCACTCAAATATATAAGAAAAATATTAATTGACTTGAAAGAGCATAACCAATATCACTATTGTAATGGGGGCACTTAACACTCCATTGTCACAGAGATAGATCAACTAGAAAAAAAAAACAGCAAACAACACATCTGAATTAAACTTGTGAACAAATGTACTTAGCAGGTGTTTACATAGTGTTCCACCCAACAACATCAGAATACACATTCTTCACAGCTGCGCACAGGATGTTCCCTAAAATAGACTACATAGTAGACAAAAAACTATTAAATAAATGCAAAGGAATTGAAATTATTCTGTGCATTTTATCTGATAATAATGCAATGGAATTGGAAATGAATGTCCAAAGAAACTGTAAAAATTTCACAACACATTGAAGTTCATTAACACCCTCCTGAACACATAATGCATCACAGATGAAATTAAAGAAGAAATTAAAAATATCTATAATCACACAAAAATGCAGATACAACTTAACTGAATCTGGGATGCAATGGATACAGGCCTCAGAGGAAAATTTATAGATGTGAACTCTCACAGAAGGGAGACAGAATGAGAACAAATAGCCTAATGTTGTACCTCAAGTTTCTACAAAAAGAAGAGCAAATTAATCCCAAAGCCCCAAAAAAGGAGGAAATTATAAAGATCAGAGAAGAAATTAATGCAATTAAGATAAAGAAAACAATACAAAGAATTAATGGATGTAACAGTTGTTTCTTTTAAATAGTAGATAAAAAAGATAAACCCCTAGCTAACCTTATCAAATAAAGAAAAAATATAAATTCATGTATTAAGGAATTAAAAAGGTGAAATCACTACAGATCCTGTGGAAATTCAGAAGGCTATAAATAGTACATTGAAAAACTTTACTCTTTACTCTCACAGAATGGAAAGCACAGAAGAAGTGATTTCAAGATATGTATGAATTACCAAAACTGAATGAATAAGATATAAAAGTTCTGCATAATACAGTATCAGTTAATGAAACTGAAAACATAATTAAAAATCTATCCATAAAGTAAAGCTCAGGTCCTGATGGATTCACAGCTGAATTCTATAAGAAATATAGAGAAGATTTAACACCTATATTTCTCAAATATTTCAATGAAATAGAAAGGGAAGCAATTCTCCCTAACTCATTTTTTGAGGCAAGTATTAACCTGACACCAAAACCAGAGAAAGACTCAACCAAAAAAGAGTACTACAGGCTAGTCTCCTTAATGAACACAGAGGCAAAAATGCTTAATAAAATACTGACAAACGGAATGCAGCAAATCATCAAGATTATAACCCATTTACAAGTGGGATCCACCCCAGGACACAATGATGGTTCAACATATGCAAATCATTATATGTAATGCACCATATGAAGAGAGCCAAAGGCAAAAATCACACAATGATCTCAACAGATGTAGGGGAAGCTTTTGACAAAGCCCAATATTAGCTCATGATAAAAACCCTACAGAAAATCAGAAAGTCTTTACCTTAATCTGGTAGAAGTCATCTATGATAAACCAAGAGCCAACATCATTCCAAACGGACCAAAACTAAAAATTTTCACTTTAAATTCAAGAACAAGACAAGGAGGTCCACTATCACTACTCTATTTTAATATAGTTCTGGGAATATTAGCCAGAGGAATTAGATAAGAGAGAAAAATAAAAGAAATGAGGATATGAAAGGGAGAAATTAAATTGTCATTATCTGCAGATGACATGATATTCTACAGAGATCCCAAAATCTCCACCAAAAGACTCCTAAAATTAATAAGGAAATTCAGTAGCATAGCTGGACACAAAGTCAACACTCAAAAATCAATAGCATTCCAGTACACAAACAACAAACTCACTGAGAAAGAAATTGGGGAAACCACACCCTTCACAAAAGCATCCAAAAAATGAAATACTTATGAATAAATCTAATAAAGAAGTAAAAATCTATACATTGAAAATTACTGTAATCTGAAAAAAGAGATCAAACAGGATTTGAGAAAATGGAAAGATATTCCTTGCTCATGGATAGGAAAAACCAACATTGTGATAATGGCCATATTCTCAAAACTGTTATACAGATTTTTTTCAATAGTAATTTAAATACCATTAGCATACCTCACAGATCTAGAGAAAACATTGGTTGGAGGCTTGTAGTTTATAATGGACTACTTTTTAGAGGTATTTGATTTTGAACCTGTGCAGCACACCTGTGCATGCGTGAAACAGAAGTGAGTGTTTCTGAGTTGCACAATCCTGCATACAAATTGCAGCACCATGCATATGGTTACTCTCATTTCTTTCATTTTACTGAACCAGGCCAAAATTAATATCCCCAGTTTATTCTCTGAGTTCATTTCCCTCTCAGTAAAATAATAAATACAACATATATTAAGTCTTTTAAGGACAGGTTCCTGGTGGTTTCCCTAATTTTTTTCTCAGTCTCCTTCTCTGCTACATGTTGGCTTCTGATGTGAGGGTAGGTGTTCCATATAAGGCAAACAAATGAATGAATTGTATATGAGTAGGATTTCCAGATATACCAGTAGACACAGAAAAAGTTGAAGAATTGATGAAGTCTGACCAGACATTAATGACAAAAGCAGACACTGGAAGGGAAATAAGCATATTGTCATAAAATACAAAAATATCAAGTTGGGATATAAAATTATTGTAAAGATTTGGATATAAGTTTAAAACATGATAGTCACATGTCTTCATTTTGACCACGCATGACATACCCTTATGGTCACCTCTAATATTAAGTGGTATTTTTTAATATCAGCCAAAACATGAAAGAGAAACTTGAAATTATCTAGAATATATAGGATGTATGGATTATTCAAATATGCAAGGCTAAACGTTTCCTGTTGGGAATTTATTTAGGAGAACACACTTCATTCACTTTAATATTTGTCAGTTTTCACTGTACTCATTGATGAAATTAATGCAAGTCACCACTCCAGTCTTTTTATTTGAAATCTTTGAGAAAAATAATTGAATAAAAGAAAATTATCTGATTTTATAGAAAAAAGTAATGTGAAAATTAATGTGATTTTCACATTCTTAGATGCTTCTCAAGGCACTCAGTAAGACAAGAAAATAGATTTAAAGTGCTTACTCCTACACAAATGCAAGGTAAATGTGTGGCATTTATCTACAACACTTACAACATCATTTTTAGTTTTAAGAGAAACTCTTCTTCATTGAGAATTTGAAATTTTAGTCATCTCATTTTCTGGGGTTGAAGGTTACTGGACATTCATGAACACCCATATTCATCTTGCAATCTATCTTTACACATCTTGAAGTCTGCCTTTTAATCTGCCACAAAGGATCTTATGTTTCATTCTCTGTGTGATTACTCTTTACATTTGTTTGCCTTTTTTATTGTACTATTTAGTATTTACAAAAAATGTTTAAAGTAAAATTGACCAATAGATGTCAGCTTACTTGGAATCTCATCTTTGAATAGAAAAAGACCTTACAACCTTGCCAACTTAAATAATTTTACATTTTCATGAACTACAAGTCAGGATATAATCACTCTATTCTCAGTAGTTTTTTCTGGAAGTTTCACAGAACTCATAATTTCAATTGGTCTTTTCTAAGAACTACTTGTATTTTTAATTAGATTCAACTGATAGAAACTAAACAACATTGGATGAAGTAACAGAGCCATTAAAATATCAATGTACGCAATTTAAACATAAGAGGAATTATACAGTCACTTTGCCAGTGTATGTCACACGAATGCAAAGTAACATCAACTTGCATTCATGACTTTATTCTTGAAGCACTAATTGTGTATGTCTATGGATTAAAACACTAAGCACAAATACCTACCAAAGATAGTTTTACTTTTGTAGCTGAAATTTATGAGCTGTTTACTTTGTTGATTGACTTATGCATTTTCATTAGAATGCTTTTAGTGCAGAAAATTTAAAGGTTCACTGGTATTCTCATATATAATGGCATCTCATTCTCACTGTGCAGCTCTTCCAATCTCTCTAGATGTCCTGTTGTTCAAAATACCACTTTCCTTTCCTTGGCTATTAGGTTGGGGGATTAAAATCTTTCAATTCTGAGAAAAGGATAAGGAGAGCAATGTATTTTTGAACTGATGGATATCATTAACTGAGACACTGCTGGGAATGTAGCAGTTCAGCACAATCATGTCTCCTCTCAACACACACACACACACACACACACACACACACACACTGAAAAGAAGCAAAAATAGTGAGGTTAGATACTGTGAAAAGAATCACTCTTTAAAGAAATATGAGCAATGTCAGAAACATTTGTGAAAAATGGCATAACTATTTTGGTTGCTGGTACAAATCATGAGTAAATCATATACTGCAAGGAAAGCATGAAAATAGCTTGGCACCTAGGACAGTGGATGTTGAATTCTTAGGAACAACAGTTAAATACCTATTATCTTTTGTGCTACCAACAGTAATGAATGAAAATTTTCTGCTGAATTCTTGACTTCTATTTAATTATAACAGGTATATTTTGTCTTTTGAAGGTTATATTATTTATTTTTTCATGTGCTAAAAGTTTGTTCAGTGCAGCTTTAGTCAATGTCTTTCTTCAGAGATCAGCATAATTGTGTACTAACTTTGGAATAGTTTCAAATGTTCATATGATTTTGAATAAAAACTTTGGTAGGCTGCCATTTTAACAGGGTGAAAAAATTACCACCAGACTAAAGGCGGCCCTAGTAGTTTAAAAGCAAGCCTTAAAATAATCCACTTAATTTGAAATTTACCTGTGTGCCAAAGATAGCTCCAGTACTGTATGGAATAATACAAATCAATCCAACAACAAAAATGTAAAACTGACATTTCTGCCAACCAATAAGGAGAGTGGGACAATGGCATTTGTGATATACTAGCACCAGGGAAAATCCATGAACAGAAGTAGATATGGAAATAACAGAGATGAAGGGAATAGTAAACAAACAAGTTTTGGACATGCTCTTCTTTTGGTCATAAAGAAATAATAGATGTTGGAATCACTTTCCATTTTGAAATAAATGAAGAACTTATATAAATGGCAGATACTGGTCAATAGGAAATATATGACACTCATCTCTGACAGGATCAGAACAAATGAGATTTTCCAAGATGCAGCTTAGGGGTCAGGAAGCCAAGCGAAGCTTGGAGCAGGAGTAAGACTTGGGAAAGTCAAGGGGAACTGAACGCAAAGCGAAGAGTGATGGAGTGAAGGGAGTTCCACGTGGAGGACAGATCCGCACCCGGAAGAGGTGCGAATACCTCAGCAGTAAGTCTGCATCAGCGCAGAGTATCAGAAAACTACCTGAGGTACAGGAGTAAAACACCAGAAAGGAAAAGTGAACTAATCCTCAGATTTCTTCCTGGAAAATTCACATTTTCACTAGTTCAAAAGGGAAAAAAATCTTCATGTTCATGTGTTTCACAAAGGACACAAGGAAACTCAGAGCTATTGTAATTGATGTTTTGGGGCATAATTATGTCACTTTAAGTTAATATTTATGAAATTTGGCAGTCAAAGTATATCAATATTTTAGTTATATTTAATTCATGTTATCTTTCAAGTTTTTCTAAAGTGCATGGATCTTTTCATATTATTAGACATTTTTAAGATTGAACAAGTATATGCTGACTTCCTGTATTTGAGTCTGCTACATATTACAGAATCATGGGAGGAGTTCTCTTAAAACACTTCCTTTAACCTACATTTTCAAGTTACTAGAATGTTTGCATTTCTCTTCTTATTAACAAAAAGAATTTACCATCTGCCCACATTCAAATCTCAGTCATTGTTAATATGAACCAGTGCTTTACATTCACATTACTTTAATTAGATTACTGACTTGTTTGCTTGGTTTTTTTTTTTCTAGTATCATTTTGACATCCAATTGCACAACACCATTCCCATTCTCCCTACTTTATACAGGAATCTTTTGATTAGAAGTTGGTAAAAACATCTGTCCCAGCTCTCTCTATAAATTGAAAGATTGAATGATACAGAAAATATAGGCTTTCTTCCTTTAAATTAAGATAAATGAGAGTTTACTAACTTTTTATATAGTAGAATAAAAAGTACAATTCAACCATAAAAAATTCAAAAAACATTTGGAGCACATAACACATACATAGAGCTATGGTCAGATTATCAATAATACTGACAGTAGCACAAGAAATGTGCAAAGATGTATCAACTTAAACAATACTGAGGGCAAAAGTATGGACATATATGGACTAGAATTTAGGGTAATATCCTCCTGATAGATGTATCAAAAAACACTACTCCTTCGTAAATATAAGGTGAGTGTGCATGTATGTGTGAGTGATGTCTTTGGTGTTTAAAGGGAACCAAAACCACAAAACATTAGGTATCTGCTAATTTCTAAGGAAATGTTACATTATTTCACTTCAGTATGAATTTCACTAAAAAGACAGCATTTACACATTTGAATAAACACTATTTTGTCAAGCTTATGCTAATTACATTATTTTGAAAATCTCTAGGGGTCACTACATTTAAAAATATATAAATTGATAATTATAAATTTAATTTCTTTAAAGTGGCTGTTTTTCCTCATGAGAAAAATTCTTTAAAAGATAGATTATAATTAATTAAGTAAAGTGTTAGGAAATTTTTCTATTGAAAAGATAATTTTCTAGTTGGAGTTTTACTTTCTGACTCATAATTGTAAATTTTTATGTAGAATATAATCTTTTTAAATTATATCACACTATATGCAACTATGGCTGGATTAAAAGCTTTGAAACACCAAAAGCTCATACACAAGTAAATAAATCTTATTGCTTTTAAAAAATTCATGATGATATGCATGAACTTCGAGAAGTGAGCTATTGCACAGAATAAAGTATTTTAAAATTAGGATCACTAGCTGTCCATTAATAGTGATTCTGTATGATTTACTTTACAAATGCAAACGCTTTGCACATATGCTTTTTTATATGTTTTTCAATTTTCTCTCTAGAACTGTCTATAGGTCCATTTTATGTGCAGGAAAATTGAGGCTCTAATAATAAAATTAATTGTATAAAAACACAGTTGACTAGCTCTAAATACAGATTTACTGGCTGTACCTTGAATTCGAAAACTTTTCATTAGATCTGGCAAAAAGAAATCATTTACCTACAAAAAAGAGAATAATTTGGAAGTATATTTGTGGGTTTAAATAAATGGAAAATTACTAATAGTTATAATAAATACAAATACTGACATGATTGAATTTAACTACGATAAAAATAATCACTACACCATGTTAGCTGCACTAAGCACCATGAGTATTTAGATATATACCAACTGCTTGACTGGAAAGGTGTTCCTTTTGTGCACACAGAATTTGACAACATTCAAGTCATTATCCAATAAAGCTAGTTGTAAAGATCACTCAATCTTAAGTGGTATATTTTATGGGATATATTTAACACATGAACTGTGATTATGTGCAAAAGCTGTGACAACTAATTAAATTTTATGTGATTTACAGAATACTATACCTGCCTTTGAAGAAACTATCCCTATAAATATGTATTGATTTGTTGGAATGTGAAAATAAGGGGTGGGGCCATTTGAAGAAAACAGGTCAGGGGGCGAGCCCGGAAGGGTATAACTGCGGCTCGTGTTCTTCCGCTGTGCTCTGCCTCCCAGGAACCAGGAAGTGGAAGGTTTGCTCCACAACATCCTTCCGTTCTGTTCCTTCTTTGGCACCAATCAACTATGCACTAAACCTTAGAAACCGTGAGTCTCAATGAATTCCTCCTCCGTTAAATTGCAATGAATTCCTCCTCCATTAAATTGTAGGTGTTGAGTCCTTTACCCCAGCAACAAAAAATGTGACCAACACATCACTCTTAAGGGGGATAACAAAATGTATATAATTTACAAGCTGTGACATTCAAGATCAGCAGAGTTAGTTTCCATATGTGTAAGTGCAAACATCATTTGTAGAAACAAGCGCTATAAGGTTCCAACTTTACTACCACAACAAATGTATTTGATTTATTCTTGCCTCCATTTCAGAAAATGCAACTATTTCCAAATTTTCTTTTAAAAGGTGTGTTACCTTTATTACTACATTTGTGTTACTCATATGAAAGATGTGGGCAAATATTTAGCCTTAAGCTTAGAATGGAGGGGGTAACAGCAAATTGTAAAGGCTTCCTCTAGCTTCAGGTATGCCTGAGGCTTTGCTCATTGATTTGTGGTCTTCCTAACCTGAGCTTGCGTACTTAGACCAAATTCAGGATTAATGAAAGACAGCCAGGAATATACATCTGATCAAGCATTGCATTTTGTGGTCAAGAATGTTTAGTAATTACCAAGAATCAACAATAATAATAGTGAGATGCAGCTGCCTTGGAGAATGAGGAAGAAAGTGGATCTTCTGCACTTCAGGGAGTGCTTGGAAGGCCCTCTACACAACTGTGAGAGGAAACGTTGGCATTTAGGGGTCCCTCAGCCTGGGGCTGCAAATGTGAGACCAGGTGTGGCCTCATCTCTCTGAGCAACTTCTAATCTTAGCATGATCTAGTCATCCAAAGATGGGCCTGGGAGTCCGAAGACTCCTGCTATGATACTAAGAGCAAATTTTGTTGTTTTATTCCTCCCATCCTCTTTTAAACCACAGTGCACCTTATTAATATGATTGTAAATCTGAATCCAGGATAACTACCTCCAATACAGAGTTGGTGCTGCAGGAAGGCTGATTCTTTCTTCTTTTGCATTGGAATATTCATCTAATATTTTTAACCTTATTTAAATTTCTATTGTACCTATGACTGTCTATTAGATAAACACCCTTCAGCTCATTCCCCATGTGTGAGTCAGCTTTATGTTGCCATGACAAAACACTTGAGATAAACAACTTAAAGGATGAAAGATATACTTTGGATTGTGGTTTATTATATATTTCAGTCCATGATCAGCTGTCTCAGTTGCTTTAGACCTGGGGTGAGGCAGAAACACCTTAATGGAAGTGCTTAGCGTGGTGGAGGAAAGCTGTTGTCCTTATGTTGTCCAGAGAGCAGAGGAGAGAGGTAAACACTGGAGCAGAGGACACGATCCACTCCGTTCACAGGATAATTAAATGTAGACTCCACCTTCTCTTTGTGTCACCTTCTAAACTGTCCATCTCACCAGTGGTTTAGTCCAGCTGATGAAGTCAGGGCCCTCATGATCATTTCCCCAAAAATCGTCATCAAGAAGTCTTCAACACAATGAGTGTTGGGGCAATATATCATATCCAAAGCATAACATGACAACTCGTAGCTATAAAATAACACCTGTACATGTTCATATACTTGAACTCCAATAGAATTTGGCATTAACATTTAAAAAGAGTATGAATATATCTTATGTTTCATTCAATTGCATTTAGTCATCAATGATATTGGAAACAACAGTGACTTCCAGAACATAACAAGCCTCCTAATTATCAGAAGAGCCCCGTCAGACAGCCACACTTCACCCCTTCATGTTTACTGGATTCTGTGGGAGGGTGGGCCAGGTGTCCCCTAACAGGAAGGTCCAGAAAGTATAAAAGGCCTCAGAATCTGGCTTTCCTTTCTTTCTTTT
Organism: Dinomys branickii; assembly: GCA_004027595.1. Classification (NCBI taxonomy): domain Eukaryota; kingdom Metazoa; phylum Chordata; class Mammalia; order Rodentia; family Dinomyidae; genus Dinomys; species Dinomys branickii. The sequence continues at coordinate 41,822 of PVLD010004113.1, read as the reverse complement.
CCTTCCTTTCTTTCTTTCTCTTTCTTTCTTTCTTTCTTTCTTTCTTTCTTTCTTTCTTTCTTTCTTTCTTTCTTTCTTTCTTTCTTTCTCTTTTTGGCTTTCCTTTTTTGTACTGGAGAGTGCCTTCAAGATTGAGAATTGGTGAAAAAACTGTGATTATCTCCATTTTTATAGACTTCTTAAAAGCTATATCGTGATTCCTTGATATGATATAAAGATGGTTTTTATATATGGACATTTTTCTATCTTTTTAATTTTTGACCTTTAAGATAAAATGTGCTTGATAACAAGTACAGTATGTACATGTGGATTCATCATTTTTTAAATAATTGCATGTACTAGAAATCTATGAGTCTTTAGAAAGACATATCTATGCTTTCTCACTCATGGGAAATGTTAAGGAATGTATTAGCTTGAGTCATCAGTGTGAAGGGAATCACAATATACATGTTGTACTTTTGCCCGAAGAATCAACAAATAACATTATCTACAGCATAATATTAGAGCTTGGCAAAGGCTCACAGACTAAGCAAAGGAGCTAGTGCTAGGAATGTGGAGTCTTTACTCACTGAAATAGATACCAGTGGCTCTCTCCTGGACCATCACTAAAATCATAAACCAGCCACAGTATTTCAAATGCTATTATGAAGCTGAGAAAATAACATCCTTAAATTCAGTAAATATACTGTGAGTGTGGGTGTTTACATGACTTTGGAGGGCAGGCAGACTAGAACTACACCCAGAATAGCCACTCCAGGGAGCTGGGTGCAATCAGCAAGAACAGCAATGTGGAAGTGTCTGAAGCAGGAGAAAAGGGCCAGCAGGTGGGTTCTCCAACAGAAGAGCAGTCCCAGCATCCATATCCAAAGGCCAAGATCAGCTCCATGCCCAGCACAGTTCCCATGGTAAACTTGGCTGGAGTACACAGTACATTTCTGTAATGAAATGAAGCTTTGGGAATATATCTCAGTGGAGCAGCCCCGCCTGGCAATGGCAAAGGCAAGGTACTAAGTTCAATTCCTGGTACCTGGTTCAATTCCTGGAACATATCTATCTTCTTGGTCAAATATAAGAAGTATTCTGTATTAAATATCATTAAATCATCATGTTAAAATGTTACATGGTGAGAATTTCAATTATTGTTCCTTTTATTTATTTTTCTGTAATACAATAATATATCATTTTCTATAAAATCTATTATTGTGGTCAAAGACCCCATAGTCCTCTCCTACATGTGGGAATCACTAGGGAGAGAAGTTTTGTGGTTGCTACAGAGCTGGTAAGTGCTGGTTCTGATTGAAAAACAGGCTGTAATCTGCACACTCATTTTCAACAGTAGGAGATGCTCTCCCAGGTGGAAAGCATGAATGCTATGCATAATTACAATAAGGTGCACAGTAGGCAACTGTGGCTTATTAGCAATGTTTGTAAAATTGAAACGTGTAAAATAATTTTAATGCCATACTGATATAATAGAAATAAGAAGTTTAAGTTGTGTAAAAATAATTAACAACTGTGGTTGTCAAAGATTTTATCATCTGAGATTCGTTGCCTACACAATATTGTTCTCTGTTGATATTATTAAGCAGTGTGCATTATGTGAGGGCATTCGCTTTTACAATCACTTGAAAGACCATCAATTTCTAGGGAATTGTGTAATTTGTGAACTATGGACGTTTAGTGATTAAGAGTTCAAAGGAATTCATTTACTATTCCAAAGTGAGAAGTTATTATTTTTCATTTATCAATTTTCTTTATCAAAAAATGGGACCCAGAAGAGCAAAGATCTCTCTTTTGCTTTTGACTTCTATCCTGCTGATCTCTGTTGTCTGATACTGAATTCAGGGAGGTCCAAGATAAATTAAGTAAATTTGCTGAGGCCCTTTGCAAAGTCACACTGGGGGCAATTTAATTTTTGCTGTTTCACTGGTTGAGGAAGGAAATTCAGGCACAACTGTGTAAAATACAGTTTTAACTAGACCCAAAGAGGCATGTAACCTTATTTTCTGAATTGCACTAATTACGAAAAATTAATTTTAAAAGTAATACTAGCTTTGTTTTATAAAATCAAAATGTTTGTGAAATTATTTTACACTCTCAATCTGAAAGAAAAGCATCAGGAGTCAAATTTTTTATCATTCCATTCTTTCAATAGGTAAACGAAGTCTCAAGAGGAGGCCACTTTTAGGGACTTTTCAGGAAAAAATATAAAACATAAGTTTTCTTGCCAAATTGTTAAAATTTTCCAAAGCCTGGAAGAGAAGACAGCTCATTGCTATCAATTCAAATTCATTTATAAAAAACCTATAAGTATATTTTAAGCAAATATAATTTGATTTCTTTTTCTACATATATTTCTCTTAGTAAAGTGGCAGTGGTATTAGTAAATGATAAACTAAAAAGTACATCATGAAATTGTATAAATATATCTCAGTATCCACATTAATAGTTATTGAAGTTGTCCTCTGCAGTGAGATTGACGAATAACTTGCCTAATTTGACAACTTGTTCTTCCTTATCCAAAGGCCTGAGGAAGGAGTGTAGGTGAGTACACTTGATAAGCTACAAAATTCTGAATCCCTGCATGGTTACATTATTTTAGACTGAGCTGGTGAATGGATTTTGATCACCTTCACTGTATCAGTGGATGGAACCCAGTGTTTCCTGTGGAGGATCTGTATGGGATTGTGAGAAAACAACAGCTCTCCCAATTGTGCCATCAGCTACATAAGGGTGTAGTCACTGTATCAAGATGTGAAATTGCTATCTTGGTTCATTTTATTCCCTGACTCCCCTCTCTGCACCCTCTCCCTGGCACCAGATCCCTTTCCTTCGTTTCCAGGATTTTTAATGCTTGTAACACATCCTGATCACATTCCTTGTGGGTAGTTGTACATGAAACATCTTCATTAATTTTGGTTCCTTTCCTCTCTCTCTTTCCTCTGCCCTCCATATCTTGGCCCCCTTCCCATTAGCAAAAGATCTGTCTCCCTGTTTTCTTTTACCTGTCTTCTATTGTGCTCTTTATCTATACTTTGGGTCTCTCACCTGGGAGAAACTAAAGAGTGCTGAAGCCTTTGTGTCTGATATATTTCACTTATCACTTTGTTTATAAATTGCTTTGATTTTTCTATGAACAACTCAAATCTAATTTTCTTTATAGGTGAAGAGAATTTCACTACATATGGATACTCTATTTTCTTCATAGATGTGTTGACGGACCTATAGGCTTCTTCCAGCATTTAGTTATTATGAATTGTGCTGTCCTGATATAAACAGATATATATATATATATATATAATATCACTGTTATATGGTATCTTTAAGTTCTACCAGAAGAAGCCTACTAAGGAGGAGCTGAGTGGATTGTAATTCTAGTCGTAGCTTTTTGAGGAATCTGCATACTGATTTCCATAATGGTTGTATTAGTTTACATTCCCATCAGAAATATAGGAGGGATCTCTTTGCCCTACAGCCTCACCAAAATTTGTTATAATTGGATTTGTTGAAGATTCCCATTATTTTCTGGAGTAAGATAGACTCTCAATGTTGATTTAATTTGCATCTCTCTAACTGCCAGTGATGTTGGACATTTTCTCATGTACTTACTGGTCATTTCCTTAAAGAAGTTTCTATGCATCTTAGTTGTCCATTAGTTTGAATTCGGTCTTTCACTTTGTTGGGTCTAATTTTTGTGTTCTTTATAAATTATATATTATTGTATTAATTGTGTCTGAGATATGACTGGCAAAATATTTCTTCTCATTCTCTAGACATATTTACTCAGTTCATTGTTTGCTGTGCAGAAGCTTTCTAATATCATATAATTCCATCTGTTGATTCTTGCTGTTATTTCTTGTGCAATCTGAGCTCTCTTCAGAAAGTTTTTGCCTATGCTTATGACTTCAAGAGTTTTATCTATTTTATCTTCCAGAAGATTAAATGTTTCTGTTTTCATAGTTAGGTCTCTCCACCATTTTGATTGTTGTTTAGTACAAGAGGAGACTTGTAGTTCGAGCTTGAATTTTCAGCATGTAGATAGCCAGTATGTTTTGTGTGTGTATGTTTTTGGTCCCTTTGTCAAAGATCAGGTAGCTGAATGTTTTGGGGCTTGTTTCTATAACATGTACTCTGTTTCACTAATCTGCATGTCATCTGCTTTCTGTTTTGTTTTATTCATTTTTGTCCTGTCTGATGCTGTTTTTATCACTGTACTTTGCAGTGTGACTGGGAGTCAGGTGACATGACGCATTCCGCTTTGCTCTTCTTGCCCAGGATTGGTTTTGCTCTTTTGCATCTCATTGGTCTCTATTAACTGTAACATTATCTTCTCTTGTTCTACGCGGAATGCTACTGCTAATTTGCATAGCAATGCTGAAACTGTGGCCATTTTGACAATAACTGTTTTTCCTATCCAGGAGCAAGAGATATCTTTTCATTTTCTGGTGTCCTCTTTTATCTCCTTTTTCAGAGTACTGTAAATTTTGTTGTAGAGGTCTTTCACTTCTTTGGTTAGATTAATTCTTAAGTATTTAATTTTCTCAGTGCTATCATACGTGGTATTATTTTCTTAATTTCTTTTTCAGTTCACTATTGGTAGACAGAAACACTACTGATTTTTACATGTTGAATTTTTATCCTGGTATGTGGTTTAATTTGATTATTAATTCTTGAAGTCCATTGGTGGACTTTTTACATCTTCTATGTAAAAGATGATATCAGCTGAAAGTAATAAAGTTTGATTTCTTCCTTCCTTATCTCTGTGTCTTTCTTTTTCCTGATTGCACTGGCTGATACTCTGGGTACTGCATTGAATAGGAGTGTTGATATTGTCTTATTCTTGATTTTGTAGGGAACACATTCAGCTTCTCTCCATTTAATATGATGTTGGCAATAGGGACATTATAAATGAGTTATATCCAACTGACATAAGGCCTTTGCATATCTATTTTCTTCAGAAACTTTTAAAAATCATAAATACCTACTGGCTTTTGTAAAAACCTGCATGTATTGATCATGAGATTTTTGTCCTTACTTCTCTTTATGTGTTGTGTTGCTTTTACTGATTTATGTATGTTGAACACCCTGGAAAGATCAAACGGGGTCTCACCTTGCTAAGTTCCTAATCAGTGTAAACGACCTGTCCTATTTGTTCCCAGGTGCACAAAAAACCCAGTTCCTTGGGACCAGCCTCTTGCATTTCTGGGATGAGGCTTGCCTAGTTACGGTGTATGATACTTGCAATAATTTGTTGTATTGTGTTTTCCAGTATCATTTTATGGAATTTTGCATCACTGTTCATTAAAGTAATTGGACTCTAGCTTTCTTTTTAGTTGGGACTTTGTCTAGTTTTCCAATCAGAGTAATGCTGGCTTCTATCAAGTTTGGAAGTACCGCATTCCTTTTAGTTTCATTAAAGAAACTGAGGAGTATTGGTGTTACTTCCTTCCTGAAGGTCTTGAAGAATTCGCAAGTGAAAACATCAAGTCTTAGGCTTTTCTTACTTGGTAATTTTTAAATTTCTGCCTCAATTTTGTTGCTTGATATTATATAGTGGATTTTTGTTTTCTCATAGTAGTGAAATATTGTTATTTTTCTGTAATAGTACTTGATGTTTCATGTTAATGTTTATAATAAAGCCTTGAAAAATGAATGTGTTTTAGAAAAGAGATGTTTGATTTTAATTTTCCATTAAATGATGAATATTAAGATTTTGAATTTAGTTTAACAGAAAGCCTGCTGTGTAGAAATACATGAAATTTGGAGTTCATATCCAGTTTTAATAATTGCCTCATCAGCTTGAAATGTATTACATAAGGGAAGTTGCCCTAGGCCCTCTAGAGCACATTATTCATATCTGTGAAAAGGAATAGTACATATTTATACTCAATAATATTAGGTATGTTTTGAGTCCTTAGAACTTCTTATTCTTTTGTTGAATATTTTTCTTTATATAAATATATACATTTATATGTACCTACATATGATTCATGAACTGAATGTGTGATACCCAGAAAGGGAGAGAAAGGGAAAGAGAGCAGTATTTTCAAGGTAGACCTCTATGATTAAACTTGTTTTAATGTTTATATTTGTTCCACTGTAGGAGAGTAAAGAATTATCTGCTCAACATAGGAAGAAGACAGATTGATGGTATCACATGCTAAAAAAATATACATTCTTGGATCATTTGGGCCATGTTATTAATAAAGAAGCAATGAGAATTGCAACTCATAAAAGTTGGTTTTCTTGATCTTCCACTGTACATTATAACTATCTTTGGGTGGTATAAATAGATTTAATACCAAACATTTTTTCTTTGTTATCTGAGACAGGGTCTTGCTATACATGTGAGGCTGGCCTTGAACTCACTATGTAGGCCAGGTTGGCCTCAAACTCACAGCAACCTTCCTGCCTTAACCTCTAGAATACTAGGATTACAGGACTGCACCACCATACCTGGCTAAAAGCATGTCTTAATTCACTTCCAGATTGATAATATTTAGAAATTTGTACCACTTTTTAATTATATTCTTAACACTAAATTTATAAGAGAGCAAAACATTACTCAATGTTAATAAATTAGTTTAAGGATAATTTTGAATACTGACAAATAAATAGCTACATAACTAAAATCTTATTTAACTACATAAATGAAATTTTTCAACACTAAAAGGAAAGCCTTGAAAAATCAACACATTATTCACCATTAAGTACTAATTTCTTATTAATAAAAGTTCATTATTCTTTATTGTTACATTAGTCAGTAGAAACAGAAAATTGAAACAATTCTCAAAACCAAAATGTAGTGTGTACCTCCTGCAGAAATAATTTTTATGCTGCAGTTGCTTACATCTGTTAACTTTATATCTGATGTAGCTTTGGCATGGTAGTTCAAGTGCTAGGGAATTTTTAATTCAATATATTGTACTTTGTGGAAATTTTATGTCATAAAATTTAAGCCCAGAAATCTTAGGAATCAAAAGACTTTTGAAGAAATAAGGGAACAGTTGCTAAGTTATCACAGTGAGATATAAACCAGCGATATCTCATTTTAGGAAAAAACATCTCAAAGATAGTCTTTTAAAAATGAACTCTTTCAAAGGTCATTCTTTAAGTATCTAATGCAGTTAAATCGAATTTTGGAAATAAACATCAGCCACTACTTGCCAGAACATGTGGTTTAAAGATTTCTTACACATGGCAGGGAAGTTGCACAGCTTTACAAGGGCATAAATATAATTTAACACACTGATGTAAAGCCTAACGTGATTTGTGACTGCTGCCAGTGTCTAAGCAAGAGAATTGAAGGCAAGGAGATTTTCCTCAGTGGTTGAAGTGTTTAGCTCTAATTTTATGTTTGCATATTTTTTAACCTTGTTGAATAAAGAAGATTTTCCTCTACTATTGTTCAATTGTCTTTGTATTACATTTAAGTGCTGCTAATATTTGAGGTACATTTCTTTTAATTCACTTTTCCATGGTTGACCCTGCTTGGAGTAAAGGACACATTTTCTCAAATCTTATGCCACTAGTTTACACATATTAACAAATAAAATAAGTTAAATGCTTTAACATAACTGTTTTTGTTCAGATTTAAAACTTTAAGAATTGAGTCATTTTTAAACTGTAAATTGTCATAAATAACTTATAATTTCAGAGAGAAATACATATGATATATGCACATATACATTTCAATATCCCATTTCATAATTATTGCACAGTTAATAGACTGGTACACAATAAATGTTAGTATATCAATCAGGTCACCAAAGAGAATTACATTATTAACATTCATTAACTTTTTAACGTATAACTTAATTGTACAAATAACCCAGAGCCATGTAATTAGGATGTGATTATATTCCCATTTCTTTATGACAAAATGAACTTATAGCTCAAGCAACTGGTGCAAACACAAAGGAAAATGTGAAATGAGGTTATAAATCAACTACTAAATACTTATTCTCCTTTGCCTGTGACTGAGTGTGAAGGGATGGTTTAATTCTCTGTGTACTATAACAATATCCCACTAAATGGCTTTGTGAAATTGAGCCCAATAATAGAGTCCTTTCTCACTGTAGTGAAAATGTTCTACATTATTGTGGAATTGTCGAATATTTTTGTTGCCTATGTTTATGTTCATAAATGATATTTTGTTGCTTGTGTTTATGTTCACAAATGTAGCTGTGTTTGTTTATAGTCCACAAAGAAAAATTTAGTACAACTTCTAGATATCATCTAGTCCTTAGACTTGGTTTTTATGTATATATCTTTGGAGAAAAGGATAAGCAACTACTAATGGAGGTTAATTAGTCCTATATCCTTCTTTGTACAAAATAAATGAGGGTTTCAGCATTGGGTAAAGTTTAATGAAAATTTAACTTTAGGGCTCAGAGTATTTTTGCTCACTTTTAAATAGGTATATTTCAATGTACTAGAAAAGCCATTCATACCAACAAAAAGAATTTACTATAAAAAGTCACTTATTTTGACAGACTTTTTAGTTAGTATGGTGAACAACTTTTCCTAAATTTGTTTACAATTCAGAAATATTTATGCTGTATTTTGAACCAAGTATTTTAATAAACAAACTGAAATCATATGTCTATTTGAACCTCAATTGTTGAAATGTGCTGGAAATTAGCAGATAAAATTTCCAGACACCAAAATGTGTTGCGAAAGAAGATCACAAACTACTAGTAGATTTGCATTCCCTATACTAATTTCTTTTTTATATTGTTTTGTGTTACCAATGTTTTTGTGGTCTGCAACTTTATTTAACTTTGGTAAACCATATTCACTTAATATACTCAATGACATGTTTATTTTTCAAAACCATTGAAAACGCATGCTACTTATATGTTTAAATAACATTTAGTATTTTACCTATCCCTTAGTTATTACTCCATATTCATTGAAGTATATTTCAGATCTGTGCAGGACATCCCTAGCCCAACTGCACATGTGTCTTCCTAAACGTTCATGTTCCTCCAGACTCATCTATGGACATCCTCAGGTGAAAGTATTAGGAGTGAGGTCTTGGATGAATGGCTAGGTCATTAATGCATCACCCTTGCACTAAAGCATATTCCTAGGTCCTAAGGCCACCCTGAGGGATGTGGATCATGCTCTGTGACTGGGCCATCAGTTAGGCAATGTCTAGGTGTTTCACTGAGGGCTTCTTCCTATTAAAAGCTGTATGGCTGTGATAACAACAAATGAGATTATAGACTGAGGTGAGATTTCAGAAGTATGTTTCTGACAAGTAAAATATATCTGAGTATTGCAATGTCAAGTAATACTTGACTCATCCTTTATTACATCTAGTGCTCTTTGATAATACAGTAACCACATTGCCCCAGGTCAACCAAAAGGGTTTTCAGTGAATGTTCCCAGAGAACCACAATTAGAAAGGACAATCAAATATCTGTTCATCACTATTAAGGGGACAATGCCTTCTCTAAGTGGATTTACTTTGTGTTTGAATTGTATTTAAGGTCTACAACTTGCAAATGAAAGGCCGCATGCCTCTTCCTTTTTCTAGAGTACACAACCATTACTTTTTCTCCTAAATTCCATGTTGTGTTAGTGCATGCAAGAAATATAAACGAATAGGAAACTTCTTTTTCTACATCAATTAAATGAAATCTTAAGGTTTTGAATGAGGAAATGGTTTGAAATTTTCAGGGGTTTTATGTTATCGTCTTTTTGTTCATCTAACAATGAACATCTTTCTGTTCAAACTTCCACTTGAATTGTCTTAAGCATGAAGAATTATCCTCTTTGCATTTCTTGAGCACAGTTGTTTATACCATTCTTTCTCTGTTCTCATGGGAGACTTCTGCGTAATACTTGACTGCACAAGTCTTGACCACAACTACATTCCTTTAATGTCCTTCAACACTTAGCACAGTTTCCAGCACATTATGAATTTCAAGAAAAATTACAATAGCTCTAAAGAGCTTCCATTTTTGCTATGATTTGTGCCTCATTATCTTTCTTATAAGCAGTGGTATTTTGCAGTAAGGTGGCTAAAAGAGAGGTATAAGGCGATTATGCTTGCTCATTCATGTGAGAACTTGGTGACACTACTCGTATCACTTTAATCAAGTTGTGTTCACTGTTGTCACTTTGTGTGTTTATTTTAACTGCCATTTACATATTCTCAAAATTTCAAAATGTATGCATATCAGTGAAAGGTATCCTGAATCACTGCTTGACCTTTTGGCCAAGATCCAGTGAAAGAAGATTTTGTGTTCACATAAAAGGAAAGAGAGACAAGAGGGATATAACATTGATAATAATGAAAGAATTAGTTTTTCCAGGAAGAATGAAAACTATTACCTATCGCCTTACAGATCCACAAGTGCTTTATGGTAAACACAAAAGGAGAATATTAAGAGCAGATATTATTTACCTCTTGATATACAAGCAAAATGATTGCCAATGCTCTCCCAGGGAAATGTAAATCAAAAAGAGATAAAAACCAGAGAATCTTTTCAGATCACTGAAAGAAACCTCAGAATGAGAGGAGTCTGCGAGCAATTCAGGTGTGCAGGACTGTTAGTTTACACCAGGTTTGAATTCACAAGTTATTGTCCATTCACTTCTGACTCATAAAATAAGATAAAGAATGGCTTATCAAGGTCAGGGTTGAAAGATTGTTGGCTACCTGAATAAATAAAGAGATTAATGGATAAATGATAAAATTTTATCTGGGTAATTTAGCTCTAAAATTGTGTTCAGAGTAGTGAAAATCATGAGTTCTGGGCATGATTAGAGTGCTGTCTCTCAAGTTAGCTAAGCATAAGAAATTCAACCCTGATTACACTAAGTACCTTCCCCAAGTATAACAGATTTCCTTTCAGAAATTCAGTCTGCTCAGTAATATGCACACTTGCTCACAGAGTGGTTTTGTGTGTGTATAATTTTTCATATATATATGTGATACGTATATAAATACATCTTTCATATATATTTCATTTTTACATATGAAATATTATTTGGATGCATTTTTATCTATAATTTATTGCACTATAAATTTGAAATGTAAAGTTGAGTCATTTCTCTCTTAACATTAAGAAGTCAGGAAATGTTTTGCAATAAAAAAACACCCTATTTTTACAGTAGTCCTATACATAGAAAACAATCACTTTCCAAATCTCCCAATTTAACATACTACTAAAGATATGCAATAAATATGCATTTCTCTATCACAGTCTAAACTAAAATATTTATAAAGAAATGAAAAATACAACAAAAACTACAAAGACTTGCTCACTTGTACTTGTTAGGGGAAATCTCTGAGTTAAAATGGATCATTTTTATCTGTGGAATGAGATACAGTTCCTCTAAACTTGTAACTCTACTGATAGTGACTTAATTGCCTTTCCATTCTTATTTATGTCCTAGAGAAGAATATCATATTCTTTTTCATTTGGTATTGTTATCTCTATATTTCTCTCTAAATTTAACACTAATTCTGAACATGTAGGGAGTTTAGGGAATGTATTATTTTATAACTGACACCTAAACCAAAACTGCTTCAAAGTATAACTTTTAATACAGCCTTCTGCTGATCTACTGAAATTGAATTCAGTTGCTCTGGTAAACATAAAACAGTAAGATGAGAAGAGTTTTAATAAAATAACGCATATTTAAATTTATCTGCTTTTGAAATTATAAGAAAGTTCAAGTAGGACAGAAGGAACAAAGGAACAAAAAGACTGACCAGCATATGCTGTGGCTTTCCCAGACTTATAAGAAAAGGAGTGCCTGTGTAACCTTGGTTACACCTCTGCTGCCATTTTCTTCTAAATAAGTACTCTCTTTTCTTTGTCCAGTCCTTGTAATAATTTTAGCCTTTGTAAAATACTCCACTTCATCTCTCATTCATCATGTGCTAAGTTTTAGGGCAGGAAATAAGCTTCCAATAAAACCGTAGGATAACACTTTGCCTCTGGAAGTGGGAAAATGTGTGTCAGTTTCACATGTAGACCTAAGCATTGATCACACACAAATACAGAATACGTAGTAGAAGAGCCCAGTACATCAGCTAATTTAATTCTGCAAAGGCGGGATGAAAGCTCTAAACCAGGTCATGGAAAAATGGAAGGGTCCGTAGACCCATAGAATTATCAGAGCAGGCACTAAACTCGGATATAGTGGAGAAATTCAATGACAAAATAATTGAACTCAACAAATTGGAACTGAGCCTACTTATGTCTTAAATCAAGAAAATCTCAGAAAATGTACAACCTCTGTAAAGCCAAATGCAAGAATTAGAGTTGAACTAGGGTAAATCAGTTTTTCTATTTGTTTTTGCCTATATCAATCATCTTTGAATGAAAATTTTTGATGTAAAGGTCAAAGAAGTGAATTAGATAAACTGACATAATCCTTATGATTTACTTTTTTAAAAAAAATTGACTCTAATATGAAATAAGATGAAAGAGTAGTAGTTGACAAGAGAACTAAAATGTTAATCCTTTGTCTTTTAAATTTTAATTAACTATTTCTGCTTTGCTTATAGCTATCTTTGATGGTCACTAATTTTAGGATGGAATATATATATATATATATATGTATATATATATATATAATTGTCTTGTTACAGACTGTCAGTTATATCCAACCATTTGTCATTTTTAATAATTCCATTTTCTCCTTTCAGTAGGAACACTCAATGAGACTGACAGGATGAAATGGATGGATTCTCTCTGTGGAAGTTTATTCATAATATCTTATTTGATTTAACTTGACTGACAGGATGGAGGAGCTTCTGCCTCCTGGTAACTCTTAGGTTAACTTTAGATTTTCTTCATATAATTACTGGGAATCAGCATGTAACTTTGTCACAATTCTTGTGTTGACTTCTCATGTGAAATCAGAGTCCTTGTTGGTGGTGATGCACAGATTGTAAATTTTCAGTTGTTCCCACAGGCCTTTTAATAGGTCTGACTAATGTAAACTTAGCATAGAAAAACTTATTTTCTAATTTTTGAAAATAAAATTAATTGAGGGATTGGTTTTTTGAGAACTCAATGCTTTTTAAATGACTTTCTGACTTTAACAGCAAAATGTTTCAAAGGGAACCACTGGTATTATTTAGATTGAAAATGCTTTAAGCATTCATGGAGAAGGCAATTTACACATTATACTTGCTTTTAAATACTACAGGGTCAAATTTCAAAGTATAAACTGTTTTTCCAAAGCTAATGTCTCCATTCTACCAAGGGACAAAAGTTAACTTGTTAACTACTTAGTGTGTATCATGTACACATTCTATTATAGCCTACATGGCACTATTATCCCTGCAAGCATGTGGAGGCCCTGAGCTCTTTCTCCTCTCCTTAGGCAGCTAGATAATTACAGCATGGTCAGGGGCACAGTCACATAAGAATTAGTGATATATTGAATACAGCACGTAAGTGGTCTATGTGTTGGCATCTTTTACTGAGCCAAACACTGAATTATGCTATTCCTCCCAGAAAACCAAATGGTATAAAATGATTTTTCACCCTATGCAAGACATAACAGGTAATTACCTAAATTAGCAGCATATGTAGTATTTTAATAGCTCTGCTATATCATCGTCCTGTAATCTTATTGGCATGCTGTTGCAATTTAATTTTGAAAAATAAATAATAGGAAAATTCAAGACTGGAATGAGGACATATTATTAAGGAAATTGTAACATGTGTTGTGTAATTATAAGCAGGTACTGATATTGTGATGGTGAATATAAAAAATAGAGAAAAAATAACAATCTGGAAACCCAATACACATTTAAAACAGAACTGCATATTTAGCATGGTGAATTACTAGGTGGCCATGAATGGGTTTACATGAATCCAGAGACAGAAAAATATATAAAACATGTAATATTTAGAAGTAGCTCATTTAGATACCCTGTATGGTTTTTTAAAATGCCCTTATATATTTATTGTTGAACATGATATAGTATTGTTTATAAGGCTTTTAAACTTGTATTCTTTCAATAATCATTTTACTGGAGAGACATTATGCAACATACCCACAAAAAGAAAGTAAAACAACCTGTGATATCAAAATGATGATACTATTATGTATAATGAGTCTTATTTTCAGGCTGGGTACACAATCCAAGATACACAAAGCAATGTTGGCCCATGGCGTTACATGTAAAATTGTTTCATAGTGGTTCCATTGACATGTATGTAGACATAGGCCCCTTTAAAATATATTTACCTCACCCTTTGATTTACTTTCACCAACAAAAAATATTACCACTTTTAAATATCTGAGTAGTTCCCTAAAAAGATGGGTAAGTTAATTAATCATATTTAAGAGGATGACAATTTCAATGTGTTTAGAAAAATTTTAGAAACTTAAGGGTATGACTATTTCTACTTAATATATTCAACATTTTTTCTTATTATTTTAATATTTTTAAACTGTAATAATATAGCATACTTAGGATTTGTGTAATGCAAAACCTGAGAAATCATCAGACTGAAAATTCCAGTCATATACATTGTTAGAGAATTCTGTGATTAGTATTAAATTATGAAAGCAAACTACTTCCATGAATAAAAATATACCAAAAAGAACTTACATTTTGTTTACATAACTTTGTCAGCAATTAATGTCTTGTAGCCTTCAAGCACTATGTACATGATTGGTTCTAAGGAGGCCCGGAAAGACAATTAAATTAGAGGATGAAGTTACCGAATTTGCCGTAGTGTCCAGTCCTGCTAAACTCACCTTCTCTTTCAGCCGTGACCTGTGGTCGAAGGGCAAATTCCCTATGATTAGTTGACAAAGGCAGAGAAGATTAAGCAATAGTTCTTAGATGCTTCAGTGTAATATACAGGCATCACTTGAAAATCGAAGGCAGCAACACTGTAGCCCAATTTCTGTACATCCTTGAATGATAGTGGTGTAAGGAATACTTTCAAAAATGGAATTTTATGAAGTGCAGCAGGTTGTTCACTTTGCACAGAAAGCGGGATCACTAACTATGATATGTCAACTTGACCTGAGTAAGAACTGCCCAGAATAGTACGTTGCGGCTGTGTGTATGGATGACTGACAGGCAGGCCATCGAACTGAGGATTCAGGAGAGGACCAAGTGGGGTTGATTGTGCCAAACAAGTGGCTTGGACAGAATAAAAGAGAAAGAAGGAAAAGTTTCTTTTATGGGGAGTGGGGAAAAGAGGTCCAGTTTTCTTGTTGCTTTTAGGTACTGATCTTCAGGTTCTCCAGCTCCAACACAGGCTCTTCAGCTCCCCCAGTGCGGACTTCTACTGTGACTACAAGGAACTTCCAGGCCTTTGACCTTCAGTCGTTCTCTAGATGGACACTGGATTCCCCCACATCTAAAGCTGTCAACCTACCTAATGAATCCTTTTGTATAATTATACGTATATTTTATAATGATACTCATCCCTTAGAAAACCTTAACTCATAGAGAAAGAGAAGTGATTAGACATGCAATACTATACCAATTTACAAAGTTTGACCAATGGCTTCTGTGGGTAATTGGAGATTTAGAGAAACACAACTGGTGACTAGAAACATTTAGGAAGAGAGAGATGGATAGATATCTTTGAGTAAAATGTTATTATTGTCTTGTGTGAATTTTTACCAGAGGGTGACCTCAGCATAAGAGGATGTTAGTAATCAATAGAGAGGGCGACCTAATTGATGCATAGCACCCCTATTCTTCCTCTAGCCACCTTATTACTCTCTAATAAGCTCCTGGATGAAGGGTCCTTGGGGACAAGAATGGAAGATGCACATAGCCTCTGCACCCTAGACTTCTACTCAGCAAGGCTGACTTTATTACAGTAAAGTCTACCAGCAGCCAAAACAACACAAAGTCTGTGCTAAGGTGATATTCTTGAGGGTGATCTGCCAGTTACCTGGCCTCAGACTGATTGTGCTAGACTATTTCCTTCAGGAAAAGGGAAGCGCTTTGTCATTAACTGAGTAGATACTTCAGATAGAATTGCTATATCTGCACTCAGTGCTTCTAGTAAAACTATCACCTGTACACTTACAGAGTACCACATCCACTATCGTGGTATTGATAGGGTAGCAGAGACTCCACTTTCTGTTTTGAACTCCGTATTAAGAGAAGCCACTTAAAGTTCACTTAAGCTGTAGTTGATCCCTACTTTTTATCCCTTCACTTTGGTTAGTTATCAACTCACTTAAAGCAGAGCAAGGTCATAAAAAGGGAACAGAATAAAGAGGATAAATTTGGCAGTAGGCTAAAAGTTAAACTGTAATCTGGCTGTCTGACAGCTTCTGAGATGATAAACTTTATCAATCTTATGAGATTCCCAAAAATGAGGTAATGGTTACTATGGAAACCTCAAATATCCTTAAACTGAAGGTGCAACCCATGGACTTTTTCTCTGGCTCCTGGTGAGAGGCTGTCAGCCGGCTCAATAAAGCTTTGTTCATTCTTACCTTTTCAGTTTTCTTGTGAGTACCTTTCTCGGGGAACTTGCCTGCCATGTTAGTATTGCATGCACCATTTTTTCTTATCCAAAGATAACTTACTTCATAACAAAACAACAGAACCCACCAAGGAATAAAATACAACAGTGGTCTTATGCTTAAGGAATTATTGGCCTGATTATGCTACTCACTACTGCAAAGCAGTTACATAGATAACACTGTCTGGTGGCTTTCTGAAAACTCATTTTCAATGCCAGTTAGATGCCAATATCTTGCAGGGCTGGAGAAGTACTCCCTAGATAGCTGT
Organism: Dinomys branickii; assembly: GCA_004027595.1. Taxonomy (NCBI): domain Eukaryota; kingdom Metazoa; phylum Chordata; class Mammalia; order Rodentia; family Dinomyidae; genus Dinomys; species Dinomys branickii. The sequence continues at coordinate 25,066 of PVLD010004113.1, read as the reverse complement.
GCATGTTCTGAATCAGCTAACAAGGTATTGCACTCTTTTCCCTAGAACTGCAGTTCTCAGGCTGAAAAAATAAAGGGTGAGCCACAAGTAAGACATTTGCTTTCTGTGTCCTTGACATCATAATCTGCTCTCCCAGTGATGTTAATTCCAGAAGGAGAGTTGCTTCTGCCAGGAGATACAATAGTATTTCCACTGAACTGGAAATTAAAACTGCTACTCAATGAGGTCAGGCTCCATAGACCTTCAAATCAACTGGCAAAATACAGTTACAGTGTTAGCTTAAGTTTTTGAGACTATCAAAGTGAAAATAGATGTTAACTTTATAATGGAGTGAAGAGTTGGTCTGGAATACATGGGATCATTTGAGGCACTGGACCATGTGTAGAAATCCATTGCAAGATTTCTCCAATCTCCATCTTAAAAGTTATTGGGCTTTTCAATCTCTATAATCACATGATCCGGTTCCTTACAGTAAAGTTCTTCCTAGATAGTTACAGACATAGAGAGTACCCAGTAGGCAATTTACCTTGAAGGCAATCATTTCCCTTTCTTTCTTCCATCTCAGCCTCCGGCAACCATCAGACTGCTTTTTGTGTCTAAGAACATATTGATTTTGAAAAGTCCATATAGCATCCTCACAGTTCCTTAAAGAAAGCTATTAAATGAACCAAGAATTCCACCCCTAAAAATAATCCCCCAAATAAAAACTATATCCTCAGTCAAATATCTGTACCCAGAGATTCAAAGCAGCACTTTCACCATGAAAGATGAAAGCAATCAAAATGTATTCCAACGACTGAAAGAATAAGTACAGGTGCACATACAATGGACTATCACCAAGTCATAAGGAATAATGCCACGGTATGAATGAACCTTAAAAATATGTGAAAGATACCAGGCACAAAAGATCACACATCACGTAATATGAAATCTGTTGAAGTCAAATCATGTTTTTGTGAATATCTGATCACTTTGATCAATGCTGATATATAAGTCTAGGCAACAAGGAATAGAAAATGCAAAAATTGTGGTAACTAGTGCAAGTATGAATCATTAAATTTCCTGTAAAAGATGACTATTTAAAAACCCCCACTATGTTTAATTAAATATATTTTTGTAATCATGACAAATTTGAAGTGATATTTCTGAGATCCCACCATGTATTTAATAATCTATTGGAAAATTGTAGAGAAAAAAGACAAAAATCTACTTGGCCAAATGCTTCTACACTGCCCCAGAAAGATTTGGACATTGTTTTTGTTCTCTCTGTATTTTGTTTGTCTTATCTGTAAGTAGAATTAAATTTGTTAATTTAATTGTTAAAATTTAAATCTGTTAATATAGGTGCTTAGAACAACATTAAAAATCTAACTCATATATTTGTTATTCACTTAGTATTGATAATTTTAAACATTTAACTAATAGTTACTATCCATATAGTAACTGGTTCTTAGTTGTTGAAGATTTTTGGCCACCTGTAATTTTCCACTTCTCTTTTGTTCTTCACAAGAGATACCAGATTAATTTTCAACCTGGATTCAGGATTTAAAGGCCTTGTCCATGGCTCCATAGCACAAAAGTCAGCCATTTAGATTGGGTATAAACCCATATGGTCACTAAATTGGGGGACAGTGTTAGGGCTGTGTACATATGTCAAAATGCAACAAACTATACAGACAAATATGTGGTGTTAATTCTATATCAATTATACATATATATGCAAGCATATCTATTTATGTTATTTATGTACAAATTTTAATATATATTAGAGGAGAATAAAAATGAAAACAAAGGTCCTCTTCAAAATATAAACAGATTTAGGTGAAAATATTTTATTCAACTCATAAACAGTGAGGAAATGAGATGTTGAAATCATATTTTAGAAACTGAATATTTATAAGTAATTAATAAGGAAATTGTATGAGATGTTTGCTGATTTAAACACAAATTGGTTACTGTGCAACAGGATATAAACAGTAAATTTGGGGCTAATTTTTTGGCTAAAAAATTATTACTTTCTCTAAACCAAAATTTATAATTTAAAATCAGATTTTAATGACTTACAAAATAACCCAGTTATCCAGAAGCACAAACCCAGAACAGCATCTGAACAACTACCAGTAATGTCTTTTGTCTCTTTAAATGTTTAAAAATTTTCTTCTATAAATAGTGATTTCTTTGTCTGCTTAGTATTCATAGTTTAGATGCTTTAATTTATAATTTGAAGCACTTACTACCAATAAGATAGACATTTGCCTAGGTTCTTAACAGTTGTAATTCCACTGCACTAAAATATTGTGCAGCCCATTTCTGAAAACACAGTACGGTATGCCTTTAAGGCATAAAACAAGAAAACTATTTTTGTAGCTGTAATCAAAACCACAAGGTACATTGCTATGAAAACATTTGCATATATTTAGGTGAAAAGATCTTTCTTATGCTTTATTTTTATATTCATAAATGCATTAATTATGCTTCACTTCTGCTTTTTGATAATCATTTAAGTATTAAAAATCCGCTCATTTTTTATTTACTAACTGCATTTATTATATGGTCTGTATTCTCTTTAGACTTATTTCTACAATTATATTTGCATTAATTTTTGAAAAGTCATCTATGACTAATATTTCAAAGACACGGTATTGTAATAAATTATTTTTTCAACAAAAGAAATAAAATTTTATGATAGGTGAAAATCTTCCTTTTCTCCTCAATTGTTATATTCAGTATTATTTTAAAAATAATACTTATCATAGTGGAAATTTAATATATGTTTTAAAGGAAAATAAGTCAAAGATTTATATATATATATATCATATATATATATTTCTCTTAGAATATATATATGGGATAACTGCACTGCTGATGTCTGATGGCATATTTGAAAGGAGCAGTTAATGCTTAAAATGTTTTATATTTTGACCAATTTTGCATGCTATATCTGGTGCTCTGAGCAACTGATTTGAATACAGCAATACGCAACTGGATGATTTCTTTATTGCAACAGATCCATCCCATTGTCCCCTTTTATCCAGCTTTTTTTACTTTCTTTGTTTGTACTTAACCTCACTCAAATGAGTGATACAAAATGTGTTTGTGTGTCTGGATTATTTCACTCAACATTATATTTTCCATGTGCATCGTCTCCTACAAGTGTCTCAAATTTGTCATTCTTTCAGCTGAGTATTGTTCCATTGTGTATAGATACCATATTTTCTTTATCCAATCATTTGTTGGTGGGTATACAGGGTGCTTTCAGAATTTAGCAATTATGAATTGTGTTGCTATACATTTATATGTATGTATCACTGTAGTCTGTCTTAAGCTCCTTGGGGAAGATTCCTAGAAGGGAGTCGCTGAGTTAGAAGGAATTCCTAATTTGAGTTCTTTGAAAAATCTTCATACTGATTTCCATAATAGTTGTACTAATTTACATTCCCACCTAAAATGAAGGAGAGTTCCTTTTTCAACACATACATGTCAGTATTTGTAATTGTTCTATTTCTTAATGATTGGAATTCTTTCCAGAGTAAGCTGGAACCTTAGCATTGTTTTAATGTGCATTTCTGTAATAGACAGAGCTGTTGAACTTTTATTTATCTATTTGTTGATCATTTGTATTTTTTCTTCTGTAAAATGTTTGTTCTCCTCTGTTTCTTATGTCTTCAGTGGGTCTTTAATTTGTAGGTGGCTTGCTTTTTCCGAGTTTTTTACATGTTCTGGATATTAGTCCTCTGAGAATCACCTGGCAAAATCTTTTTTTCCTGTTCTGTAAGTTGTTCCTTCACTCCCCTGATTAATTATTTTGCTGTACAAAAGATTTTTAATCTGATATAATCCTGTTTCCTGATTCTTTCTGTTATTTCTCTTGCAGTTGAGGATCTACTTAGAAAAATTTTTCCATCACCTGTGCCTTCATGTGTTTTACCTATTTTATCTCCCAGTAGGTTTAATGTTTCTGTTTTAATGTTTTGATCTTTGATCCATTTTGATCTTAATTCAATAGAGGGTGAAAGATATGGGCTCAGTTTCTATCTTCAGAAAATGAATATCCAGTTTGCTCAGCATCACATATTGAATAGACTGTCTTTCCTCCAGGATATGCGTTTGGCCCCTTCATCAAAGACCAAATAATTAGTGTGTCTGGGGCAGTTTCTGTATCCTGTCTTCTGTTCCATTGATCCACATATCTGCTTCTGCTCTAGCACCATTTTTAAAATTACTATTGCTTTGTATTATAAAGTCATGAATTGCAAGGCCTCCTGTTTGTTCTTATTGCCCAAAATCAATTTTGCTGTTCTGAGTATTTTATGACTCCATATGAATTTTAGGATATGTTTTCTAGTCCTGTAAGGCATGCTGTTTGTATTTTGATTGGAACTGAATCAAAGCCGCATAACCATTTTGAGAGTATGGTCAACTTGACAATATTGGTTCTGTCCATCCAGGATCAGGGAAAAACTTTCCATTTTCTGATGTCCCTTTCAATCTATTTTGAGAGTATTGCAGTTGTCTTTGTAGAGGTGTTTCACTGCCTTGATTAGGTTAATTCCTAAGTATTTCATTTTTCCCAAGCTACTGTGAATGATATTATAATTTCCCTTTTATCAAGGTCATTATTAGTGTACACAAAAGCTAATGATTTTTGTGTGTTTCTACTTTGCTGAGTTTTGTTATTAATTCTATTAGGGTTTTTTGGTGGAGTACTTTGGGTGTTTTATGTGCAGTATGCCATCTTCAAATAATGATAATTTGAGGTCTTGCTTTCTGAAATATATCATTTTCATTTCTTTCTGTTGCCTGATTTATCTGACTAATATTTCAAATGCTTCGGTGAATAGAAGTGGGATAGTGGACATTCTTATCTTGTCCCTGATTTTAGGTGGAATATCTTTAGCTTTTCCTCATTTAAGATGATGCTGTCTGTTGATTTTTCATAAATAGCCTTTATCATATTCAGGTACGATACTTCTATACCTATTTTCTTTAATCAAGAAGGATTGTTGAATTTTGTGGAAAGTACTTTTGCATCTGTATTTATGATCATATAGATTTTGATCTTGCTTCCGATTAGGTGTTCACCCATCCTTGCATCTCTAGGATGAAACCTATCTCATCATGAAGCATCATCTTTTTGATGATGTGCTATATCTTTTTGCTAATATCTTATTAAAGACTATTTCATCTGTGTTTGTTAAGGAGTTTGGCCTATAGTTATTTTTTGGGATTTTTTGTGGTCTTTGTCTGGTTTGGGGACTAGGGTGACACTGGGTTCCAAAATTCATTTGGGAGCATTCAATCCTTTTCAATTTATTTGAAGAGCTTGAGGAGTATTACTGACATAGAATCCTTAAAGATTTTATGGAATTCAGCACTGAACTCAACAGATCCTAGGGTATTTTAGTTGGTAGATTCTTTCGGGGGGTGTACTGGAAATCAGACTCAGGACCTTCTGCTTGCCAGGCAGGGCTGTGTCACTGAGCTACATCCCCAGCCTCAGTAGATTCTTTATTAGTAATAATCTCAATTTCATTGATTTTTATTGAGTTGTTAAGCATAATTATATCTTCTTGAATTAGTTTAGGTAATTGGTATGCCCAGTAAAAATGTGTTCATTGCTTCAAAATTTGCTAATTTGTTGGAATATATTCTTAAGAATAGTTATTAAATTCTCAATTTCAATAGTGTCTGTTGGGTTTCCAACTTTTCGTTTCTAATTGCACCAGTAGTAATCTTTTCTCTCTTTCTTGTAGGTCTAGCTGAGGGCTTACTTGTTTTATTTATTCTTTCAAAGATTCATTGATGTTTTTGTTTTACTTTCCTTTTAATTTCCTCAAATTTTCAATTTCATTGATATCTAGACTCATCTTTATTTCCTTCCCTAATTTTGGTTTGAGGCTTCTTTTTTGCTGCTTCTCAATTATCTTAAATTTTTTTCATAGCTTTATCTGTTGGGGTTTGGTCTATTTTCCTAATGTGATGATTTAATGCTATGAATTTTTCTCTTAGAGCTGTTTTCAAAATGTCTCAGAAGTTTCAGTGAGTTTCATAGTTATTGTCATTAGCTTCCAGAAAATTTTAAATTTCTTCTGTGACCCATTGTTTCTTTAGGAGTATATTGTTAATTTTCCAGATTTTTCCTTTTCCCAAATTTCCTCTGTCTTGTCTTTGATTTCTAGTTTCATTGCACAGTGATCTAATTGTATGGGGTAATCTCATTTCTTCTGTATTCATTTAAGCAGGCTTTCTAGCCTTGTATGTGATCTGTTTTGGGAATATACCACAGGCTGTTGAAAAGAACGTATACTGTATTGTAGGGATATGGAATACTCTGTAAATAGCTATCAAGTACATATCCTCTATGGTATGGTTTGACTCTGGCTTTTTGTCATTGAATTTTTTTTTAATTGAACTATTTCTTTGTAAAATTGGTATATTAAAATCTCATAATATGATTGCTAGTGTTTATTTGGTCTTTTAAATTCAGCAGCTTTGTTTTTAAGATTCCAATATTTATTTTCAGTCCTGAATTATTGAACTCTATGTTGATGTTATGTTGATGCTCCTAATCAGGTATTATACAATTTTATGTACTATTAAGCCATCATATAAAACTTTTTATAAACTGTTGAAATAAAAGTAGATTTTTAAAGAAATATAAAATTATATTGCAAATAATGCATCTTTAGATATGAGAAAATAACTCTACCACCAACTGCAATACCAATTAGATTCAGTAACAGTTGAGTTTATCAAGAAAACAGACTTGCCTATCAAATATTCAAATGTCGCTAGATCATGACAGACTTTGGCCATAACATATAGGCTGCAACTTGAAAATTATATATATATTTGGTTTTTGGTGCCAGGGATTGAACCTAAGGCCTTGTATATGCAAGGCAAGAGCTGTGCCACTAAGCCACATCCCCAGTCCTGAGAATAATATTCTTAATTGATAAAAATGGACTCGTTGTTTACAATAGCCTCCTAGCTTCCTGTTCTGGTTTGTTACTGGATGGCCCCCCAAAACCTCATGTAGTCATGGGGTGTGCTTCCAGAGTGTTTGATCGATTCGCGGTCCAGTGCTGGGATTATGGGTTTGAGGGCCACCCCCACAGGTGGGTAAACTGCACACCATATAAAGGAGGGGAAGCCCTTGCTCTCTGCTGCTCCTTCCTTCTTGCTCCTGTTGCTTTTGCTCTTTCCCTCCAGCATGGACTGTTGCCCTCTGCCATGTGCCAGTCCACCTTGGAGCCAGCCAGTATGGACTAAAATGTCCGAAAACCATGAGCTAAATAAACCTTTCTTTTCTTAGTTTGGGTGTCAGACTCTTTGTTTCAGCAAGGGAAAAGTAACAAGACATTTCTCTGTTGTTCATTTATATATAATTCATCCAGTTTTGTCTTTGAAGAAAACAAGTTCATTTCTAAATGTATTGTTTCTTCAATGGATGTACTCATGAATTTTTCTGAGAGCTGCTGTCTATCACCTCTGCTTTCCTCACAGTAAATCGGTAGTAGATCTTCATTTGGGAAGGCCAGCATATTATAGCAAATCCTTCCTTATGAACTCATGACAAAATTTATCACTAAGCCAGGTGTGGTGCTGCACACCTATAATCTCAGCACTCGGGAAGCTGAAGCAAGAGGATCCTTACAAATTTGAGACCAGCCTGAGCTAAAAAGTGAGCTCCAGGAGAACTGCATAGTGAGACCTTGTCTCAAAATGACCAAAACAAAAAACGAAAAAAGAAACACTGATAATATTCCTTAGTGAAAAAAAATTCTGTAAAAATTAAAAATATGCCTCTGCAAAATAGCATATGACATTTAAAAATCCTACAGAGTTATTGACCTAGTCATCTAAAAATATTTTAACAAAATTGACTTAAAATTCATTACAAACATATCTACTATTGATAGTATTACTCACCCGTTCAGGCAAGGTAAGAGCTAACAAAAATCTGGAACCTCTAACCTTTTTTTTTTACAAGAGTAAGTAAAAGCTTCTGAAAATCAGATCTTAAATAATATTTCCTCTTTGAAAATCAACTTTCAACAATCTTAAACAAACTAAAAAGTTTATGCAAAGTGAGAATACTGCAAATTCAGCATTAATGAAATTTCTCTGTCATTAATGCTATCAATCCTTACCAGAGTGTAACCTGTTAACCTGACTTTCAGGATTTGTATTTTCATTTTTAGTCACTCTGATTACAGCTTCTTGATTTATACTTTATTTTATTACATAATCAGTACAGTTTAAATCACTGTAGATTGAAAAGGTCTTTCTTACCATATTTTATGATGGTAAATTTGGTGAAGCTCTTTTTTGAACCTGAAATTTGCAGTATATCAATGTGCATATTTTGTAGTGGGAGACTGAATGTTGGGCTCCACACGTGCAGTCTTATGGACGTGAGGCCTTTCATGGAGAGACGCAGTGAGGACACAGCCTTTTGGTAGGGAGCGCTGATCTCCTTTACACACAACCTTGGCCCCATTTAAGATTCTTTGGACATCAAAATTGGTTTGAACATAACAAATTGCTTATATTTTGACATTCTGTTGTGAATTAATTATAATAGTCTTTATTATGGAACATTTAAGAAAGTGATTGAAAATGTTTAACAGAATTGTATGAGCATTTTGTAATTAATTAGGACAACTATTCTAATGGAAAGCTTAAAATGTGCACAGACTTTAAAAACAAGTGTGTGTTCAAGAGTTGTAGCTGTGAATGCAGTTTTGCTTACTCACAGGAAGATAACAGGTCTCTTTGATAAATGGGATTACTTGGGATTTTTTCTTTTGTTCTAAAAATCTAAAAGAAACAAGGAAGGCACAGTGGTGACATTCAATCAGAGCAGAAGTAGAGACAGCAAATACCCGAGAAAACAGAGCAACTTTATTAAAGTTTGCATGAGAAGTTAAAAGCTAAGAATGAAGAAATAGTTGCTTTTATTTACATTGATACACGAAAATAAAAATTCCCAAACTGAACGATATCTGAGATGAGTTCGTGTTCTCTAAAATTGAAGAATAAATTTAGGAACAACAGAGGTTAAGAGCAGAATGTATTTATTGAGTGAAAGAAAGCTTCTGTCCAAGAGAGGGACAGAAGGGTGGCTAGAGTGTGTTACCCAGGACTCTGTCTTTTCTAGGGACTGTTATAGAGCCAAACTATGAGATGAGGTGGGTTCAAGGTAGAGGAAATGGACAAAATGGACAAAATCAGCCAATAAGAATTCTTCAGGTAAAATTGATTAAATTGGGATCAAATGGGGAAGGGGCTTTTCTGGTAAGGGGTTGGGTCAGGGACTCTTCAAGGTGATGGCTACCTATTTAGAATATCGATTCCTGATGTTTACACCTAGGGAGATATGTAGGAGTACTTGTTTAATCTTTTATCTTGAGGTTTGGCCCACAACAAAAAAGCGTATCTTTCATGTTGGCTCCTCTGAGAGCCTGGCCCTGTCTGACTACCTATAATATTTCTGTCTAACTCAGTTGCCTATAACAACATGAGTAGGTTTTTCTAAGGCTGCACTAGACTGATCTCTTCTAGCTCAAAATAAAAATAAAATTACAAACATACAAGGGGGCTGGAAATGCAGCTCACTGGGAGAGTGTTCGCCTGGCACACAGGAATAGCACCACATAACAAAACAACAAATAAATACATGAGGAAACAAGCAAAACTCTTCTACCAAGGTTAAAATGTCATTTTGTTTCTATAGAACACTATATTATTTAAGGGTCTCAGTTACTTTTCTGTCATGGCTGAGACAAAACACTCAATGCCCAGAATTAAGAAAGGAAAGGTTTAGCTCACAGTTTGTGGAGGTTTCAGTTTATACTCAGCCAGCTCCAAGGCCAAGTGGCACATGGCAGAGGGCAACAGTTCATGGCCAATTCAGCAGCTTTTATTGTATGAACATGCATGCGCCATTATTTGTTGCATATATGTGTATCCGTGTTATCTCTTCTCACTAGATTGTTCCCTTAACTAGCATATAATGAGCTTCTCTGTTTCTTCTAATGGAGGTCACCTTGATAGTTACCATGTCTAATATTAGATTTCCTGCTCCTGCATGTTTTCTGGGTGCTGGTTCATAGAATATTGTTTTCCATTCTTCAAGTTTTAGACTGTGTCTTTTTAGACTAGATAAATTTCTTGAATCAAACAAACTGTCAGGTTTTGGGTTTTGTTCCAGTCTGCCAGTATTTTACGGGGAGTATTGAGGCCTTTAGCATTGGGGAATATTACTGAGATGTGGTGATTCTTAATATCACTGCCTTCATTATCGGTTAGTGCATACTTTGCTTTTCTTTTCCTTACACTTTTTCTTACTGTTTATCCATTGACAGTACTTGGAGTTTTCTTTTTCTCTGTGTTTTTATCTGTGTCAGGTTTAGGCACAAGAATATTTCTAACAACTAAATTGAAGACAACAATATGCAATATATAACCATTGCTGAATTCCTACCATCTTGTTTAACGAAACTCTATTGTTTTGAATGTTTTTTATTACTTGTTATTGTCTTTAATTGTTCAGTCAGTCTTACAGTCTTACATCTGCTAAGATCAACTTTGTTGAAGATAACAGTATAATATAACAACCATTGTTAATTCCTATCATCTGGTTTTGAAATCCTGTATCATTTTCATTGCTTTTGTATTGTTTTATGCTGTCTTCATTGTTGTTATTTTGTTATTGTTTTTTCTTCTCTTTAAGATGTGAATATTTTTAAATGGTACCTCAGTTTATGAACACTTGTGTTTGCAAACAATTTGATTTGCAAACAGAAGTGGTGAGCACAATTTTGTTCTTGTTTTCAAATTCTGCATTGAGTGGTAAACATGACTGTGATCATCTTTCCCACACAAACTTGAACATAGTCATCTTATTCAGAATTGTAGAATGAACTAAGTTCACGAACCAAGGTACCACTGTTTTTTCAAATGCTGTTTTAGCACTCGTTTACCTTTTGAGCTTGTATTTTTCATGAAAATAATTTTATTTATCCATCTATTCTGAAGGATTGCTTTGCTGGGTAAATGAATCTGGTTTGGAATTTATTTGCTCCTAGGGTTTTAAATACCTCTATCTAAGCTCTTCTGATCCTTAGGGTTTATGGTGAGAGGTCTGCTGTGATTCTAAAGAGCTTACCTTACTATGTGATTTTTCTGTTTGCTCTGAATGCTTTTGAAATTCTGTGAAGTTTTCTTGCTGGATATCTGTATAACAAGGACGTGACAGTGAGGTTTGCTTTGGTCATATTTGTTTGGCATTCCATAAGCACTGTTATTTTTTCTAACTCTAATTGCCTTTGGGTTGGTCTTCATATTGTCCTCCAGTAGCTGCTGGTTAATCTTCACTTGTTCTGTTATTTTGCATATGACTTCCTTCAGTTCTTCATCATAACTCACTCTTTTGTTTTCAATTTACATTTTTCTTCACACTGATCATTTTTGCAGTTTATTAATTCTATATAGGTTTTTATTTCCGACATTACTGAATGATATAATTTTGAGGATTCTATATTCTTATGGAAATTTACCCTGGGAACACTGGCTGAAATCACTGTGAAATTTGTTTCATTTCATCTTTTAACTCCTCTGGTTTTGCCTTTTTTCTACAAACATTTCATAGAGTTTCTTTACTAGGTATTTATTTTTCTCTCCTTTGTGAACCTCTGTACTCCCTTGAGAGTAGTGGGAGATCTTGGGAGGAATTCCACTTCCTTTCTTGTCCATATTTGTATGTGTATCTGGTTTTGTGTGTGTGTGTGTGTGTGTGTGTGTGTGTGTATACATCTTTTTCCTCTTTTTGGGGGTGTTATGGTAAATTGAGGACTAAAAGTGTGGAGAGTTTGTGGCTGAGGTGTATATTTTTAGTGGGATGTTGGCTCCTGTCAGTAATTTTCAAATTTGTATATCCAGTGCTAATATTTATTCCTTTTATTCATCCTATTATTTGATTTGAGTGATTGGAATCCATCTTTATGTTTTACTGTAAAAATTATTTCTGGTTATAACAGCATTGACAGTTTCAAGTATGCAACACCTCTCTGTGACAGTTCTTGCACTTACGCTTCCCCCATTTGTCTGTTCTTTATGCACAATATAAACTTTTATTTGGGGTTGCTCTGAAATGAAACAGGGGAAAGGTAGAGAGGAGAATTAAAAGTATTTGAATAAGAAGTGTCAGAAACTAAGAAGGGGGCTTGAATTGGATGACAGTGACAGAAGAGAAGAAAAGTTCCATGTGGGGTCTGATTCTATTCAAGTACTTTTATTTATGCTACAGAGCTGGCATTGAGAGTTTGCAGAAGATATTTTTGATGGCAAGAGTGGGACATGGATTGAGAAAACCACACGGTTTTCCAAATCTGCCCAGAGCAAGGACAAAAGCCTAGTTGGATATGCAAGAGCCAAAATCTTACAATAGGGAGGCTTGAGGGTTAATACAAGAGAAGATAGTAAGGACTTATAAATCTAGGTATGGGAAATCAAAAATTAGAGAAGAGGAATATTTGTATTTTGAAAAAAGAATAAAGAAATATGGTAATAGTATTGCTTTAGGATTTTGAGATGAAGGAACTAGACAGGGAGGTGACAAGGAAGAGAAACTGATATGTATTAAGTCAGAGTCAATGAAAGGAAAAATAGATAAAAGTGAATAGGTGTAGTTTTGCAGTATGCCAGATAGTTGTCATTGTAAATGAGAGGGAGAGGGAGGGGATTACTAGGGAGTTCACTGTGGGTAATCAATTTTAAGTAGGGGTTTTGGGGAGGAGAACCTCACTTAAGAAAAAAAATCTACACTAAAAGAGGGAATGATCTTCAGTAATATGCAGAAGATAATGTACAGGAAAATTGCCACTACAAAGCCATAAGCTAAGACTAGGACTTGCTGACTGATGAACAGATACATTATCTTTCTAGTGTTTAAACTGTATAGCTTAAGAAGGAAAACATGAATATTGAACTTGCAGCGAAGAGCATACTTATATCAAGAACATTCCCCAAACTGAGTTTTATCTCATACAACATTTTATTCTTTTAGTCAGAAACAATGCTAAATTAAATTGTAGGAGAGGGCAAGCTACCACAAACTCAACAGGTTAAATGGTTCCTGGAAATGACATAATTTCTGTTTTGAGAAACCAGTGTCTGATTCTGATTCATTTATGCTGGTAACCAGTAATTTATCCATTCTGAGAAGCAACTTCAATAAGGTATATATTATATATATATATGATTGAATCCAGGAATGCCTTCACACTGAACCTATATCCCAGCTATCCCAGTATTTTAATAACTCTTTAAATTTTTTTGAGATAAGATCTTCTATGTTGCCCATCCTGGGCTCAAATTTCAGATCCTCCTCCTTCATGTTCCAACAGTATTAACATGGAAAGATGTTCTTGAAAATACTAATTTAAATAGAATTTTAGGTTACATGAGTACATGATAGACACTACAAATCCATTGTGTATGGAGTAATATCATTATTTAATATCTTTCAGTAATTAATGAATGAGATAAAAATCATAGAAATAAATTATATATGTTGTCTTATAGTGAATTTATAGCTTTTAATAATTCACATTTTTGTCATTTGTGTTTTTATCATTTAACAAGCATATTTTCTCTGACATTTTTTCCTTACATGAAATTTAATTGAGTTATTTTTTGAAAGTAGTATCTAGAAGTATGAAAATTAAAATATAGCTCATTTCTTGCCTCTTTTCTTCTAACTTTAGAATGGAGGTACAGAGAATAAATCATGAAGCAGTTAGTTGTAAATGAAAATTTACTCAGAGGCAGAAAATATGGTTCTCTTTCTGGCTTATCTCTTTAATTGCCTGGGTGACTTACAATGGTGCCTTTTCCAGTTGTTGAATAATATACTTGTACCAAGAACATTCCCAGAATTAAATTCCACTTTGTGGTTTCTTCATTTAGAAAATGAGATAATTGTCAGTATGTGAACATAACTTGGAGATATTTTAATACTTATCATAGTCAAATTAAATACCAGTTTTGGTTAAATACAAATATTTGTGTAAAAGAACTACAATAATTGTTAAAGCTCTACACTACCATTTCATATTTTTCACTGTGTGTTGTAACATCTTGCAGGAAATTTAGGACTCATTGCAGGGCTCCCCAGAAATCTCATATGTCAGTAGTCAATGTCTTTTATTGCAAAGTAGTTGTTCATTATGTAACTGTACATATTCAGCCATTGTTGGAAGTTTGTGTTATTCATAGTGTTTAGAAAATTGTCAACAACTTTTCAGTGAATTATAGGTATCAATATGGCTGCATGTTTTGGAGTTTCTCTAGTAAATATTTGAGATCTGAACTGCTGCATCATAGGGTAATTTTAATTTCAGAAGAAGCTGCTGAGAATGTACACACAAAAGGTGATATAAACTTGTTTTTCCCTATTGTATGCAGCTATACTCCCTGAAATATTCAAGCAATAAAGGCAGAATTCTATAAAATGAAAAGAGGAGAGTGAACTGTTGGGGACTCTCAGAAAGGGACAACAATGACATAGAGGTCAGACATGTTATGACCCTCAACCCTACCCCCACTGCACTCAATACCAGTCTACCCTGTTGGCAGCCAGAGAGAGCTGTTAAAATTCTGCTGCCATCAAAACATTTGTCATGTAAACCTTACCAGTTGGGGCCTTTGGCACCACCAAGGGGCATGGAGAAAGAACCCTACTGACACCATATAGCCTATTAAAATTCTTTCCTTTTCCAAGAAATCTCAGACTTCTCTTCATGATTGGGCATACATGGGAGCAGGTAGTTCTCAGAGAGGATCCTGCCACTGTGAGTGGACTGGGAGTTATTTTTCATTCATGCAGGGCATGACCTTCTTCCTTCATAAAACCAGAACTGACAGGGTAGTCCTGTTACAGGTTGTGTGGCCTGTAAAGCAATGTCCTCCTTGGTGCTTCTGCTTCTGCAGAGGCTAAGCTAACTTTAGGCACAAGCAGGGGATCCCACCTGAGTTTGTGGCTGGACTGGAGAGTTCTTTGCATCAACACAACTGGAGCCTAACTGTGTCCCACTGGAGGCACAAGGGTGTGAAACTAGTGCTCCCGTAATGATATTTTCTTTGCAAAATAAATACATCCTCCAGTAATAATTCTTTCACTGTTAACATTTGTCAATGCCTATGCACTCTCTCCTTAGATTGTATTTCTAAGAGATTATCAATTTTATCAACCATGGTAAAAGAAAAAAATTCCTTCAATTTCTTTGCACTTAATTAGCTTTGCTTTTTCTTGCTTACTTTTTATTTTAAAGAGAAAAAACAATAAAATAGTTTCAAAACAGGTTAATAGGAAAGTTACAATAATTAATACATTGTGTATTGTTGTCTTTGTAGTAGTGATTCAAAGTACAAGATATAGGCATGCTATTGGGTCTGAAAAATATTACCACAAACTTTTCTTTTAAATGAGCTAAGAGAAGCTAGCTGAATAACTATTTTAACAATATTGTGTTAAATATATTGTTTTCTTTTTTCCTTTCACCCTTTTCCCTTTTCCCCATTAGAGTTCATCTATTCTTTTGAAGAATATCTACCCAATTCATAATATCTATTGTACATTTGGATCTTATTTATTCATTAAGTTCTCACACTAGTGAGTCTGATTTATTTAACCTAAGAGTATGATCTCAAATTTCATTCATTTATCTATAAAAGTCTCAAGTTTATCCTTCTTTATGGCTGAGTAGTATTCATTGTATTAAAAAAATCAAATCACTTTTATCTCTTCCTCAGTTGATTGGCATCTGGGTTGTTTCCAAGATTTAGCTGTTACATATTGTGCTGCTGTAAATATGAGTGCACATATACAGCTGTGGTATGGTGTCTTAAACTCTTCTGGGACGATACTCAAAGGGGAATAGCTGGGTTGAATAGGACCTCTAAGCCTAGTTCCTTAAAGAATCTCCACACTGTTTTTCACAGTGGTTAACTCAGTCTACACTCTCACCAACAGTGGGGAAGGGTTCCTTTTCCCTACAGCCCTGCAAGCATTTGTTATGTCCTCTTGATAATAGCCATTTTTTCTGAAGAAGATGGAATCTCATTGCTTTAATTTGTATCTCTTGAATCACTAATGATTTTGAACATTTTTTCATGTATTTATTTGCTATTTTTATTTTTTTCAACTGAGAAGTGTATATTTATCTCAGATGTCCATTTTTGGTTTGGGTCTTTGAATTTGGGAGCTTTGATGTTTTTCAATTCTTTATATGTTCTAGACATAAGTCCTTTATGTGAAGGAAAACCTGCTATAATTATTTGCCAATCTTCAGGTCATTTTTACTCTCTATTGGTTTCTTTTGTTGTGCAAAATCTTTTTAATAAGGTAAGATCCCATTTGTTGATTCTTTGTAATATTTCCCTTGCAGTCATGGTTTTGTTCATGAAGTCTCTGCATAAACCTGTATCTTTGAAATTCCTTCCAATTTTTCTTCCAGTAAATGTAGTATTTCTATTTTAATATTTCAATCTCTGATCAATTTTGACTTTAGTTTAGCTCATGGTGATGGATATGGGAATAGTTTATTCTTCAGCATGGGGAAAACCATTTTTTCTAACACAATTTGTTAAAGAAACTATCTTTCTTCCAGTGAACATGTTTGGGTCCTTTGTCAAAGATAAGGAGGCTGAGTGTGTTTGGAGTTGTGTCTGTATCTTCTATTCTGCTCCACTGATACTCGAGCATGTTTTTCTGGCAATGTCATACTGATTTTATCACAGCAGATTTGTAGTATAATTTCAACTGAGGGATTGTGACGTTCCATGACTTGCCTTTGTTGCACAGAATTGCTTTTGCTATTCTAGGTCTTCATCTCTTGTTCCAGATGAATTTTATCAGTGTTTTCTTTATATCCGTGAGGAATACTAATGGAAGTTTGAGATTTCACTAAATCTGTACAGTAGTTTCAGGAGTATGGCCATACTCCCATTTTCACTGTTGGTCCTTCCTATCCAAGAGCAAGGGATATCTTTTCATCTTCTTGTATCTTGTTCATTCTCCCTTTCCACAGTATTTTAATTTTCAATGTATAGGTCTCTCACTTCCTTTTTTAGATTGATCCTAGTAAGTTCATTTTTTTAGATGCTATAGTGAATTGCGTGCTTTCCCTGACTTCTGTCTCTGTGACTTTGTTGCTTGTACATAGGAATGGTATTCACTTTCAAGCATTGACTCTGTACCCATTATACTATTGAATTTGGTATTAAATGTACAATTTTTTGGTGAAACTTTTAGTGTTTTCTCTGTGGAGTATCATGTGAACTGTAAATAATTATATCACGTCTTCCTTTCCAACCTTAATTTCTTCTATGTTTTTCTCTTGTCTAATTTTTCTGGCTAATGTTTCTAGAACTATATTGAATAGAATGGTGATAATGGACATCCTAGTCTTGATCCTGATTTTACAGTGAAATCTTCCATTTTTTTGACCATTTCATATGATGTTAGCTGTCGGTTTGTCAGAGATACGTTTTATGAATTTGAGGTAGAGACCATCTGTTGCAAATTTTTGTAGGGTGTTTTTTATCAAGCATGGGTGCTTGACTATGTCAAATGCTTTTTCTTCATCAATTGGGAAGATCATGTGACTTTTTTGATTCTGTTAATATGATATATTATGTTTACTGATTTGCATATGCTGAAGTATCCCTGCATCACTGGGATGAATCATACATTGTCATGTTGAATAATCTTCTTGATGATTTGCTGCATTATGTTTGCCAGTATCTTCTTAAGGATTTTTACATCTGTGTTCCTGTGGCCCAGCAGATTGCCAGACCTCAGGCACTTCCCATGATGATGCAGTGGCTGCCCTAATTATGGTGCAGGGAAGATGGGATAGGCATTATGTTCCTCTTTTTTTTTTTCTGCGGTACTGGGGATCGAACTCAGGACCCTGCACTTGCTAGGCAGGCGCTTATTCCTCTGAGCTATATCCCCAGCCCCTACTGTGTTCCTCTTTTGTTGGTAAAATTTTAACTACCTTTTCAATTTCATTGGCTGATATTTGGCTATTTAGAATTTTTATATCATTTTGGTTTAGTTTTGACAATTTGATTGTGTCTAGGAATCTGTCCATTTCTTATGTGTTTTCCATCTTTTAGAATGTAGGTTCACATAGTACATATTGATGATCTCCCAGATTTCTGTAGGATCAGTTGTGATTTCTCTCTTTTCATTCCTTTTTTCTTGAATTTGTGTTTTTTATTTCCTCTTTTTGATGCAGTTGCCTAATTGTTCCTCAATTTGTTTTTACTATTTCAATGAACCAATCTTTCAATTCTTTGATTCTTTTTATTGTTCTATTAGTTTCTATTGCATTAATTTGTGCTCTATTCTTTACAATTTCCTCCTTCACAGGAGTTTTGGGTTTGATTTGTTCTACTATTTCTATAAGTTTAACATTCAAAAGTATATTGTTTATTTGAGATCACTGTGTTTTCATAATGTGTGCATTCATCACTATAATTTTCCCTTGTTGAACTGCTTTCATTATATCCCATAACTTGGGGTATGTTGTATTTGGATTATCATCTAATTGCATATACTGTTTAACTTTGTCTTTAACTTCCTCTGTGATCCATTGGCTGATCAGAATGGTGTTTTTTAACTTCCTTGTGTTTATATAATTTTTTATTTCCTTTGTCATTGATTTCCAGGTTCATTGTGCTGTGATTAAATAGTATGCATGGTATGATTTCAATCTCTCTACATTTACTTAAAGATGTCTTCTTAGCTAATATATAATCTATTTTGGAGAACATCCCAGGTGCAGCTGAGAAAGTTTATTTTGATGTTTTGGCATGGAACACTCGAGATCTAAAATTCCATTTATTCACAGACGGTTTAATTCTAATATTTCTTTGTAATTTTTTATCTAGTGGATTTCTCTATTTCTGAGAGTGGGGAATTAAAGTCCACCACTACAATTGTGTTGGTACTTATTTTATTTTCATGTTCATGAATATTTGTTTTATGTAACTGGGTGAAGTGGAGTGAATAAGTATTTGTGACTCTTATCTCTTCTTCTTGGAATTTTCACTTAAAAAGTATGCAGTGACCTTCTTTGTCTCTTTTCATCACTTTCTGCTTAAAGTTTACATTGTCTGCAAATAGAGTAGCTATTTCTGATTTTTTTTCTGGGTTCCTGTGCATGAAGAATTTTTCCCCTCCTTTGACTTTTAACTTATGAATTTATTTTTGAGTTAAATGTTTCTTTAATGCAACATGGTTTTGGATCCCGCTTCTTGACTCATTCTGACATTTCCATTTCTTTTGATGGGAGAGTTGAGACACTTACATTGATCATTATAATTGATATGTTTTAGCTATTGTTTTTCATGTTGTTTTCTTGTTGTTTGTGCCCTTTCTCCTCTGTTTAGTTGTTTTCCTTGCCTGGTAGCTTCTTTCTATTGGTGTTCATGTGTTTGTGGCCTTTGTTATCCCTTTCTAATGTGTTCTTTAGAGCACTGTTACAGCCGGTTTAGTTGTCATAAATTTCTTCAGTTATTCTTTGTCATGGAAATATCTTATTTCTCCATGAGTCTTAAAAAATAGTTTTGCAGGATACACCAATCTGCATTTAAGATTGTGTTCCTTTACAGCTTAAAATATGTCACTCCAATCTCTCCTTGATTTGAGGGTTTGTATTCAGAAGGTTGCTATGATTCTGATGGGCTCTCTTTATAGGTGATATGTTTCTTTGCTTAGTTACTTTTAATATTTTGTTCTTGTGTTAAATTTGTAGAATCTTGATTATTATGTCTTGGCATAGATTTGCTTTGGTCATAGCTATTTGGAATTCTATATGCTTCATTTATTTGTCTGTCAAATGATTTATCTATATTCAGGAAGTTTTCTGCCATTATTTCCGTGAAGAGATTTTCAGTGGCTTTTGTGCTGTCTCCAGCTTTCCCACTGGTTCCAATCTACCTTTTGTTCTTTTCTGCTTCTCCCTGTGGCTGTTGGCTTAATTTTTGTGATCTTGTGTGATTTCTATGGTATCTTTCTTTTTCTGGTTACTAGTTGTGTTCCTGTCTTTTACATCTGATATTCTATCCTCATCTTCAATCTGTTGCATATACTTTCAATGCAGTTTTTAATATCATGCATTTCTTTTTAGATATTTCATTGTTTCAATTTCTTGTCTATGTTTAGCCATCATGATTTCCTTCATTTTCCTGATCTCTTCTATCTGTTTATCTGTGTCTGCTTTAATATCTTTTACTTTGATTGTCTTTTCTTTTTTCAACTTAGAGATTTTTTTCTGCCTGGCGGCCTCTTCTGCTTGTTTTTCTCTTCTATGGCTATCACTTCAGAGAACTCCGTGTGTTGTCTTCTGAGTTGCTCTATCTCTTTATGCTTTGGATTTGTCCTGGGTTGGATGGGCATTTGAGGTTGCATTTTGCTACTTCATGTTGCCATTTTCTATTTTATTTTGCTTTCTTTGTTGATGATTATAGATTTCTTATGTTAAATAGCCTTCTCACTGGTGTAAGGGCTGTCTTAGAAGGTGCCAATTCCTCCAGATGTCTTCTAAATATATGTAGCTTTTGGTCTTTTTGTCTATTCCAAGAACCTGCATTTCCAATATATTAAGTCTGAAGAGTTTCTGTTAATTTAATTTAGATCCTATTCTTTTGGTATTGGACTGTGGTGATGGTTATGACCTCTTACAAACAAAGTGTTGCCATAGATGTGGGAAAAATGTGGTTATAACATGTATGACATACTGGTAATAGTAGTTCAGTTGACAGTGATGATAGACTTATGTAGAGCCTGGATACTGACAAAATGTGGTAACTCAACCTGATATTATAATTGAAAAGAAAGGTCTACAGAAATACAACATAATCCAACTTATATAAGGAACTTTTATACCATGATTTTTCCACTGAGTGCAGTGACTTTACCTTGTTTTGGGGTGTATCAGAAGGGTAGGGAGTAAGAGGGAGTTAAATCTTTTGGGAGAACCTCAATATTGGAAGGCACAGGATGATCATCCAGGTTTTGGGTAATTGTAGGATTCAGGAGGGAAGGATTGGAAGAGAAAGCCTATGAGATTTTGAACCAGAAGTAGAAAAGACAATAATTACTCACATGAAATTATCATAAAGTCATGTGAGATAATTGATGAAAGAGGAAGACTATGAGTAGAATAAAACAAAAAGAAAGATTAGCAATCGCTATTGGATCCTATTGCTAACGTTGCATGGCATATTTCCATACCTCTAGTTCTGCCTGTCCTTCCTGTGCACCTTAATCTAGGTCCTACTGTGTTACTGGTGTTCCTACAGGTCTCTGGGCCCTGAGTTTCCTTAGTGGTGCAAGGGAGAGAAGGATTGATCTCAGACTTCACTTGCCAGCTGCTTGGTCACATGGCAATGGCAGAAGGGTGAAACTGAACTGAACACGGACTCCTCTTTCAAGCTATGCTGGCTCAAGAAAATCTGTATCACCCCATAGCAATCTCTTGCTTCTTAAAGTAGATGCTTAGAACATTGACTATAAATAATGCTTCTTTTACCCGTCATGTGGATTTAAAGCACGCATACACTTTTAACAAACAATTTGAGTTGCTTCCAAATACAGACATTTCTTTCTAGTTTTTGTGGCAAGACAGCATACTATATATGAATTCACTCATTTCACACATATTGAGATTTGTTTACTAGATTAGCATATTGCTATTCTTAGTGAATGTTCTATGTGGTATTATAATGTATATTCTTCAATTTGGGGCTGTAGCATTTTGTCATTTGGTCAAATCAGGTAAAGTATTAGTATTATCCTACCTTACTAACATTTTAAGTTCCTTGTCCTGTCATTATTAGTACATGAAATCACAGTAAGCACAATAAGGAAGGGATGCATCCATTTCTGTTTATAGCTTTACCATTTTTTCATTTCATATATTTTTAAGATTTGCTATTTTGTAATTAATTTTAAAAGTTCATATTTCCTTAAAGGATTGAAATTTTCATCAAGAAATTAGTCCTTTACTTTGCTCTAGTACATTTTGCCCTGGGGTCTATTTTGTCTGGTGCTAATAAAACCACATCAGTTTCTTCATTCTTCTTGTTTATATCTTACACATTTGCCCATTACAGTAGGATATTGATTCAAAACGCTTCTGTTTGTGAAAAATTCAGTTCACAATCAGAACCATTCAGTAAAATTTTGCTTGCATTTTAAAATTTGGCATTGGGGTTATTCAATCATGTGGGGAAATTTGAATTAGTTCATGACAAATTTGGTTTGCTAACAGAATCAAGAAAATAATTACATTTGTGTAACAGGATACCACTGAATTTTACTTACAAACTCTGTAATGATATTTGAAATGAATATCTTATAAAGTAAATATAATTAGTTCTTTCATGAGATTGATTATATGTTTAATAATTTAAGTTTAGTATCAGTTAAGCTAGTTAGGTTTACATCTATCAGTTGGCTAATACATTCCCAATTCCTCACTCCTCTCTTGTTCGTGATTCCCTTGCACTTTTTTCTGGATTAAGCAAATTAGTATTTTTTCCACAAATACTCTTAGTAGATTTTCACTGTGACAAAATACCTCATATTAACTTAAAGGAGCAGGGGTTTTTTGGGCTCATGTCTTATTTCAATTCCAAAGAAAAACAGCATGGCATAGGGCCATCGTGGAAAAGAGCTGTTCATGATATGCCAAGAGTGGAAGGGAAATAAACTCTTCCAGGCTACACCCACAGTGACTCACCTATTCTGACCACCCTGTCTACCTTCTAACAATTAATCAAATGTACTGCCTTCCTGATCCTGTTGCCTTCTGAAAGTCGTGTCTATGAGACCATCAGGCTCCTGGGAAACATCTAGATATAAACTGTAACAATCTCTTATATCTACTTGCAATTTTAATTATTAAAGATTAAAATATTTGTTAGAGTTCATTCCTATCAACTATATTTGTATGATGTAATTCATATGTTATGTAATTCATGTGTACACAATTGTGTGATTCTGTTTTTTGTCTTCCTGTCCATTGTGTTACTATTTTAGTACATTTCTACAGATGCAAGAATCCCTATGTGATTATTTTTGTGCTATACTCGTTAACTTCAAAAATATAAACATGAAGTAAATATAGTATTTAAAATTAATAATACATTGTCTTTTACAATGTATTTCAATATTTCTTGAGATTTGAAGTTTATTTTTAGTTCCACCTTAATAACCTATATAAACACACCATTTGTGGAGGATGTTTTGGAAAGAGATCTGTTCATGTTTTGCTTTATTTAAAAAGTATATTTCATCTTTTTATTATTTTTGAGGTTTTCCTTTTTATGCTGTTTTTATGTAGTCAATCAGCTGTTGCTCTCAATTTTTCCTTATGTAAGAGCTTACACTCTGATATGTCCTTGAGACATTTATTTTTATTTAGATGTTTAATATTTTTAAATAAGATGTCCCTATTGTTGTTTTCATTTATATTATTATTATTTTGTTAAACTTCTTGAATTACCTATTTATGCTTTTAAACCAATTTAAAAATGCCAAAACCTAGTTGCTGCTTTCAAGCTGTCTACTCTCTGTTCATTTCTGATTATATACATAAGAAAATATAACATGGCACTGTTTATATTTGTCACACTTCAGGTTTTCCCAAGCTATTACTACTGTGGTATCCTACATCATGGCTCATAGTTTCATGTAAATCTAAAAGTGCTTTTTCTCTATGTTATTGAAATTTAAATTTAATGTATAACTTTCCCTAATACTCAGTAGATGTTGAAATCTCTGTTCAGCAATTTGGGCTTTTCAACCCAATTACTTACTGCTTGTCTTTAGGTTCATACCCTTCACAGTACATTGCAGAATTCAACCAAGAATTTTGATCAATTTTTGTATGTAAGAACTTTTGGTTTCCCCAGTGTGGCATTTTTTATTTTGTATTTTATTTTGGATGTTCTTGACTAAATTTTCTGTTATTGTGCTAGATCTGAATCTTGATCTCTATTCTTCAACCAATACTCTACTATTTAAAAAAACTTTGGGGGGCATACTGAGAATTTAACTTAGGACCTTGCACTTTCCAGGCAGTTACTTGTACCAATGAGCTATATCCCTGGCCCTAATCTGTATTTTCTATACCACACAGATCCGTATCCTCAAAGGAACACTAGATAAAAAAATTCAATGTACACTCCGTGATTTCCATCCATTGAAGGTCATATATCCTTCAGTTTTTAATCTGTCTTTAACTACTGATCTTTATACTTTCAGATAGCTGAATATATTATATATATATGTATATGTGTGTGTGTGTGTGTGTGTGTGTCATTTTAAATGGCAGCAGTGCTCATTGATAAAACTGTTCAGTCATTGAAAGAATAGAGATAATAATATCTATTTTACAGTGAGAAGACAACAATCATATTTTAAGCAAGATTTTCTCCCTTCCAGTTTATGACTAGAATATTCAACTGGATTTTTTATTATAATCATTATATTCTTAAATGAATTCAAAGAAGAGTTTATTTGCAGTGTCCCATAATATTTTCTTAAATCCCTCATGGTTTTCAATGAGACAAGTTTAAACCATTATGTGAATGTGAGGTTGTGACTGGATAAGAATGTAGTAAATATCTAGTCTTTTGTGCACATTGCATTCCAAAATTTAGAAGACACACAATTAAAATAAAAGGCTTTCTTGAGTTCTCATACTTACAGAACGACCCATAAGTCAATCAAACAATCAATCATAGATGAAAACATTGCTCAGCAAGACAATAAATAAGTAGCTCAAATTCAATGGAGAAATAAAATATTTCCACGACAAAGAACAACTGAAGAACTTCATGAGTGCCAAACCAGCATTGGAAAAAGCACTAAAAGATATTCTAGACAGAGAAAAAAGAGACCACAATCCCAGGATCAGCTACAGAAATAACTCCCTAAATAATTAAACAGTCAGCAAAAGAAGGAAAACTTCAAATAAAT